>JAKVIS010004217.1:0-14402 GCA_033119425.1 Bufotes viridis | reverse complement strand
GAAATATAGAAAAAGGGAAGTAGGGTAAAGAGACAAGGGACTTGAGGAAACAAAGAGAGGTGAGAGAGGACAAGACTGTAAGAGAGTGTAAGAAAACACAAGCACAGTAGGGAGTAAAGTGGAGAAAAGGAACATTAGAGAAGGTAAAGAGTGAGGGAAAACTGGGAAGAGTGTGAGGGTGGAAAAGGAGAAGGAGAGGATATTGGTAAAAAAAAGATAGGGTAGGTGAAAGTAAGGAAAGGGGAAACAATAGAGCATGGAGAGAGAGTGAGAGAAATATAGAAAAGGGAAAGTAGGGTAAAGAGACAAGGGGTATGGGAGACAGAGAGGGTGAGAGAGGACAAGAATGTAAGAGAGGGTAAGAAAATACGAGCACAGCAGGTAGTAAAGGGAAGAAAGAAAACAGAGAAGAGATAAAAGGATTGAAAGTGGGAATGAGAGAAGCGGAAAGAGAGAGGGAGGGAGAGCTTTGGGAGATAGGGATAAAAAGAGATGGTGATAGAAAGAAGGAAGGACAATGAAATAAAGGGTGAAAGGTAGAGCATAAAGATGAATGAAAGAGGGCTAGATGGGGAGAAAAAGAGAGGAATGGGTAGAGAAAGGCCAAGAAAGAAAGAGTGTGAGGGTGTACACAAGGTGAAAAGAGACAGAAAGTGAAAATTTTTTAGATAGAGAGGACAAGAAGTCTTAGAGAAGAGAAAAGGGGAGAGAGAATATTAATGGGAAAAAGCATTGAGTGGGAGAGGATGAGGGGATTAGAAGGTGGAAATAGGGAGAATAGAGAGGGAGAGAGAAGCTGAAAGGGAAGAGGAGGAGGAGGAGAATATGTACCTAAGATATGTTTGTGTTATAATAGAAGTGTCCAAAATGATATACACATGGTAAGTACATACTGTATATCCACATGTATAAGGAATATACTTCAGGATTAGAACTCTTGTCTCAGCCTGATTATTATCAGTAATTAATATAAATATTAATTACCTGTCTTATCATTCTTTTCTCACAGTTGACCAGGAAAAATATCAGATTCCATCATCTCACCGGGCATCAGTCACCTATAAAAAGTCAAAGGCATGATAATATGTTCCTTTACATGCTATAGACACTAATATATATAACACACGCTAGGGCCTACTGACTTATCTCAGACTTAATGTAAATATAAAGAGAGAAGGCGTGAGAGAGATGCAAAGTAGGAGATAGATTGCGAGACAGAGAGGGGCAAGAGAGGAAAATAATGTAAGAGACGGTAAAAACATGAGCAAAGCAGGGAGTAAAGGGAAGAAAGGGGAAATGAGAGAAGGTGAAATGTGAGGGAAAGAGAGGATAATGGAAAAAAATAAAGGATAGGGTAGTTGAAATTAAGGAAAGGAGAAACAATAGAAAATGGGGAGAGCGTGAGAGAAATATAGAATGAGGGGAAGTAGGGTAAAGAGACAAGGAACATTCGACATAGAGAGAGGAAAGGGAGAACAAAAATGTAAGAGATTGTAAGACAACACGTGCAAAGCAGGGAGTAAAGGGAAGAAAGGGGACTTGAGAGAAGGTGAAAAGTGAGGGAAAATTAAGGAGAGTGTGAAGGGGAGATGGGGAAGGAGAGGATCATGGTAAAAAAAAGATGGGGTAGGTGAAAGTGAGAAAAGGGAAAACAATAGAAAATGGGGAGAGTTGAAGAGAAATATAGAAAAGGGGAAGTAGGATAGAGAGGCAAGGAACATGGGAGACAGAGAGAGGCAAGAAAGGACAAACATGTAGGAGAGGGTAAGAAAACACAAGCACATCAGGGAGATTAGGGAAGAAAGGGAAGATTAGGGAAGGTAAAGAATGAGGGAAAACTGGGAAGAGTATGAGGGGTGGAGACGGGGAAGGAGAGGATAATGATAAAAAAGATGGGGTAGGTGAAAGTGAGATAAAGGGAAACAATAGAAAATGGGGAGAGAGTGAGAGAAATTTAGAAAACAGGAAGTAGGGTAAAGAGACAAGGGGCATGTGAGACAGAGAGGGATGAGAGAGGACAAGAATGTAAAAGAGAGTAAGAAAACACAAGCACAACAGGGAGTTTAGGGAAGAAAGGGAACATTAGAGAAGGTAAAAAATGAGCGAAACCAGGGAAGAGTATGAGGGGGGAGACAGGGAAGGAGAGGATAATGGTAAAAAAGATGGGGTTGGTGAAAGTGAGAAAAGGAAAAACAATAGAAAATGGGGAGAGTTGAAGAGAAATATAGAAAAGGGGAAGTAGGATAGAGAGGCAAGGGACATGGGAGACAGAGAGAGGCAAGAAAGGACAAAAATGTAAGAGAGGGTAAGAAAACACAAGCACAGCAGGGAGTTTAGGGAAGAAAGGGAACATTAGAGGAGGAAAAGAATGAGGGGAAACTGGGAAGAGTATGAGGGGGGAGACGGGGAAGGAGAGGATAATGGTAAAAAAAGATGGGGTAGGTGAAAGTGAGAAAAGGGAAAACAATAGAAAATGGGGAGAGTTGAAGAGAAATATAGAAAAGGGGAAGTAGGATAGAGAGGCAAGGGACATGGGAGACAGAGAGAGGCAAGAAAGGACAAAAATGTAAGAGAGGGTAAGAAAACACAAGCACAGCAGGGAGTTTAGGGAAGAAAGGGAACATTAGAGGAGGTAAAGAATGAGGGAAACTGGGAAGAGTATGAGGGTGGAGACGGGGAAGGAGAGGATAATGGTAAAAAAGATGGGGTAGGTGAAAGTGAGAAAAGGGAAAACAATAGAAAATGGGGAGAGTTGAAGAGAAATATAGAAAAGGGGAAGTAGGATAGAGAGGCAAGGGACATGGGAGACAGAGAGAGGCAAGAAAGGACAAAAATGTAAGAGAGGGTAAGAAAACACAAGCACAGCAGGGAGTTTAGGGAAGAAAGGGAAGATTAGAGAAGGTAAAGAATGAGGGAAAACTGGGAAGAGTATGAGGGTGGAGACGGGGAAGGAGAGGATAATGGTAAAAAGATGGGGTAGGTGAAAGTGAGATAAAGGGAAACAATAGAAAATGGGGAGAGGGTGAGAGAAATTTAGAAAACAGGAAGTAGGGTAAAGAGACAAGGGGCATGTGAGACAGAGAGGGATGAGAGAGGACAAGAATGTAAAAGAGAGTAAGAAAACACAAGCACAACAGGGAGTTTAGGGAAGAAGGGGAACATTAGAGAAGGTAAAGAATGAGGGAAAACAGGGAAGAGTATGAGGGGGAGACAGGGAAGGAGAGGATAATGGTAAAAAGATGGGGTAGGTGAAAGTGAGAAAAGGGAAAACAATAGAAAATGGGGAGAGTTGAAGAGAAATATAGAAAGGGGAAGTAGGATAGAGAGGCAAGGGACATGGGAGACAGAGAGAGTCAAGAAAGGACAAAAATGTAAGAGAGGGTAAGAAAACACAAGCACAGCAGGGAGTTTAGGGAAGAAAGGGAACATTAGAGGAGGTAAAGAATGAGGGGAAACTGGGAAGAGTATGAGGGGGAGACGGGAAGGAGAGGATAATGGTAAAAAGATGGGGTAGGTGAAAGTGAGAAAAGGGAAACAATAGAAAATGGGGAGAGTTGAAGAGAAATATAGAAAAGGGGAAGTAGGATAGAGAGGCAAGGGACATGGGAGACAGAGAGAGGCAAGAAAGGACAAAAATGTAAGAGAGGGTAAGAAAACACAAGCACAGCAGGGAGTTTAGGAAGAAAGGGAACATTAGAGGAGGTAAAGAATGAGGGAAACTGGGAAGAGTATGAGGGTGGAGACGGGGAAGGAGAGGATAATGGTAAAAAGATGGGGTAGGTGAAAGTGAGAAAAGGGAAAACAATAGAAAATGGGGAGAGTTGAAGAGAAATATAGAAAAGGGAAGTAGGATAGAGAGGCAAGGGACATGGGAGACAGAGAGAGGCAAGAAAGGACAAAAATGTAAGAGAGGGTAAGAAAACACAAGCACAGCAGGGAGTTTAGGAAGAAAGGGAAGATTAGAGAAGGTAAAGAATGAGGGAAAACTGGGAAGAGTATGAGGGTGGAGACGGGGAAGGAGAGGATAATGGTAAAAAGATGGGGTAGGTGAAAGTGAGATAAAGGGAAACAATAGAAAATTGGGAGAGAGTGAGAGAAATTTAGAAAACAGGAAGTAGGGTAAAGAGACAAGGGGCATGTGAGACAGAGGGGGATGAGAGAACAAGAATGTAAAAGAGAGTAAGAAAACACAAGCACAACAGGGAGTTTAGGGAAGAAGAGGAACATTAGAGAAGGTAAAGAATGAGGGAAAACAGGGAAGAGTATGAAGGGGGAGACAGGGAAGGAGAGGATAATGGTAAAAAAAAGATGGGGTAGGTGAAAGTGAGAAAAGTGAAAACAATAGAAAATGGGGAGAGTTGCTGAGAAATATAGAAAAGGGGAAGTAGGATATAGAGGCAAGGTACATGGGACACAGAGAGAGTCAAGAAAGGACAAAAATGTAAGAGAGGGTAAGAAAACACAAGCACAGCAGGGAGTTTAGGGAAGAAAGGGAACATTAGAGGAGGTAAAGAATGAGGGGAAATTGGGAAGAGTATGAGGGCGGGAGACGGGGAAGGAGAGGATAATGGTAAAAAAGATGGGGTAGGTGAAAGTGAGAAAAGGGAAAACAATAGAAAATGGGGAGAGTTGAAGAGAAATATAGAAAAGGGGAAGTAGGATAGAGAGGCAAGGGACATGGGAGACAGAGAGAGGCAAGAAAGGACAAAAATGTAAGAGAGGGTAAGAAAACACAAGCACAGCAGGGAGTTTAGGAAGAAAGGGAAGATTAGAGAAGGTAAAGAATGAGGAAAACTGGGAAGAGTATGAGGGATGGAGACGGGGAAGGAGAGGATAATGGTAAAAAGATGGGGTAGGTGAAAGTGAGAAAAGGGAAACAATAGAAAATGGGGAGAGTTGAAGAGAAATATAGAAAAGGGAAGTAGGATAGAGAGGCAAGGGACATGGGAGACAGAGAGGCAAGAAAGGACAAAAATGTAAGAGAGGGTAAGAAAACACAAGCACAGCAGGGAGGTTAGGGAAGAAAGGGAACATTAGAGGAGGCAAAGAATGAGGGGAAACTGGGAAGAGTATTAGGGGGGAGACCGGGAAGGAGAGGATAATGGTAAAAAAGATGGGGAAGGTGAAAGTGAGAAAAGGGAAAACAATAGAAAATGGGGAGAGTTGAAGAGAAATATAGAAAAGGGAAGAGGATAGAGAGCAAGGGACATGTGGGAGACAGAGAGAGGCAAGAAAGGACAAAATGTAAGAGAGGGTAAGAAAACACAAGCACAGCAGGGAGTTTAGGGAAGAAGGGAAGATTAGAGAAGGTAAAGAATGAGGGAAAACTGGGAAGAGTATTAGGGGGGAGACCGGGAAGGAGAGGATAATGGTAAAAAAGATGGGGAAGGTGAAAGTGAGAAAAGGGAAAACAATAGAAAATGGGGAGAGTTGAAGAGATATATAGAAAAGGGGAAGTAGGATAGAGAGGCAAGGGACATGGGAGACAGAGAGAGGCAAAAAAGGACAAAAATGTAAGAGAGGGTAAGAAAACACAAGCACAGCAGGGAGTTTAGGGAAGAAAGGGAAAAATTAGAGGAGGTAAAGAATGAGGGGAAACTGGGAAAAGTATGACGGGGGGAGACATGGAAGGAGAGGATAATGGTAAAAAAAAAGATAGGGTAGGTGAAAGTAAGGAGAGGGGAAACAATGGAAAATGGGGAGAGAGTGAGAGAAATATAGAAAAAGGGGAAGTAGGGTAAAGAGACAAGGGACTTGCGAAACAAAGAGGGGTGAGAGAGGACAAGACTGTAAGAGAGTGTAAGAATACACAAGCACAGTAGGGAGTAAAGTGGAGAAAAGGAACATTAGAGAAGGTAAAGAGTGAGGGAAAACTGGGAAGAGTGTGAGGGGTGGAAAAGGAGAAGGAGAAGATATTGGTAAAAAAAAAGATAGGGTAGGTGAAAGTAAGGAAAGGGGAAACAATAGAGCATGGAGAGAGAGTGAGAGAAATATAGAAAAAGGGAAAGTAGGGTAAAGAGACAAGGGGTATGGGAGACAGAGAGGGGTGAGAGAGGACAAGAATGTAAGAGAGGGTAAGAAAATACGAGCACAGCAGGTAGTAAAGGGAAGAAAGAAAAACAGAGAAGAGATAAAAGGATTGAAAGTGGGAATGAGAGAAGCGGAAAAGAGAGAGGGGAGGGGGAGCTTTGGGAGATAGGGATAAAAAGAGATGGTGATAGAAAGAAGGAAGGACAATGAAATAAAGGGTGAAAGGTAGAGCATAAAGATGAATGAAAGAAGGCTAGATGGAGAGAAAAAGAGAGGAATGGGTAGAGAAAGGCCAAGAAAGAAAGAGTGTGAGGGTGTACACAAGGTGAAAAGAGACAGAAAGTGAAAAATTCTTTAGATAGAGAGGGACAAGAAGTCTTAGAGAAGAGAAAAGGGGGAGAGAGAATATTAATGGGAAAAAAGCATAGAGTGGGAGAGGATGAGGGGGATTAGAAGGTGGAAATAGGGAGAATAGAGAGGGAGAGAGAAGCTAAAAAGGGAAGAGGAGGAGGAGGAGAATATGTACCTAAGATATGTTTGTGTTATAATAGAAGTGTCCAAAATGATATACACATGGTAAGTACATACTGTATATCCACATGTATAAGGAATATACTTCATGATTAGAACTCTTGTCTAGCCTGATTATTATCAGTAATTAATATAAATATTAATTACCTGTCTTATCATTCTTTTCTCACAGTTGACCAGGAAAAATATCAGATTCCATCATCTCACCGGGCATCAGTCACCTATAAAAAGTCAAAGGCATGATAATATGTTCCTTTACATGCTATAGACACTAATATATATAACACACGCTAGGGGCCTACTGACTTATCTTCAGACTTAATGTAAATATAAAGAGAGAAGGCGTGAGAGAGATGCAAAGTAGGAGATAGATTAGTAGACAGAGAGGGGCAAGAGAGGAAAATAATGTAAGAGACGGTAAAAACATGAGCAAAGCAGGGAGTAAAGGGAAGAAAGGGGAAATGAGAGAAGGTGAAATTGAGGGAAAGAGAGGATAATGGAAAAAAAGGATAGGGTAGTTGAAATTAAGGAAAGGAGAAACAATAGAAAATGGGGAGAGCGTGAGAGAAATATAGAATGAGGGGAAGTAGGGTAAAGAGACAAGGAACATTCGACATAGAGAGAGGAAAGAGAGAACAAAATGTAAGAGAGGGTAAGACAACACGTGCAAAGCAGGGAGTAAAGGGAAGAAAGGGGACGTGAGAGAAGGTGAAGAGTGAGGGAAAATTAAGGAGAGTGTGAGGGGGAGACGGGGAAGGAGAGGATAATGGTAAAAAAGATGGGGTAGGTGAAAGTGAGAAAAGGGAAAACAATAGAAAATGGGGTAGAGTTGAAGAGAAATATAGAAAAGGGGAAGTAGGATAGAGAGGCAAGGTACATGGGAGACAGAGAGAGGCAAGAAAGGACAAAAATGTAAGAGAGGGTAAGAAAACACAAGCACAGCAGGGAGTTTAGGGAAGTAAGGGAAGATTAGAGAAGGTAAAGAATGAGGAAAAACTGGGAAGAGTATGAGGGGTGGAGACGGGAAGGAGAGGATAATGGTAAAAAGATGGGGTAGGTGAAAGTGAGATAAAGGGAAACAATAGAAAATGGGGAGAGGGTGAGAGAAATTTAGAAAACAGGAAGTAGGGTAAAGAGACAAGGGGCATGTGAGACAGAGAGGGATGAGAGAGGACAAGAATGTAAAAGAGAGTAAGAAAACACAAGCACAACAGGGAGTTTAGGGAAGAAGGGGAACATTAGAGAAGGTAAAGAATGAGGGAAACAGGGAAGAGTATGAGGGGGAGACAGGGAAGGAGAGGATAATGGTAAAAAGATGGGGTAGGTGAAAGTGAGAAAAGGAAAACAATAGAAAATGGGGAGAGATAAAGAGAAATATAGAAAAGTGGAAGTAGGATAGAGAGGCAAGGGACATGGGAGACAGAGAGAGGCAAGAAAGGACAAAATGTAAGAGAGGGTAAGAAAACACAAGCACAGCAGGGAGTTTAGGGAAGAAAGGGAACATTAGAGGAGGTAAAGAATGAGGGAAACTGGGAAGAGTATGAGGGGGAGACGGGGAAGGAGAGGATAATGGTAAAAAGATGGGGTAGGTGAAAGTGAGAAAAGGAAAACAATAGAAAATGGGGAGAGTTGAAGAGAAATATAGAAAAGTGGAAGTAGGATAGAGAGGCAAGGGACATGGGAGACAGAGAGAGGCAAGAAAGGACAAAAATGTAAGAGAGGGTAAGAAAACACAAGCACAGCAGGGAGTTTAGGGAAGAAAGGGAACATTAGAGGAGGTAAAGAATGAGGGAAACTGGGAAGAGTATGAGGGGGAGACGGGGAAGGAGAGGATAATGGTAAAAAGATGGGGTAGGTGAAAGTGAGAAAAGGGAAAACAATAGAAAATGGGGAGAGTTGAAGAGAAATATAGAAAAGGGAAGTAGGATAGAGAGGCAAGGGACATGGGAGACAGAGAGAGGCAAGAAAGGACAAAATGTAAGAGAGGGTAAGAAAACACAAGCACAGCAGGGAGTTTAGGGAAGAAAGGGAACATTAGAGGAGGTAAAGAATGAGGGGAAACTGGGAAGAGTATGAGGGGGAGACGGGGAAGGAGAGGATAATGGTAAAAAGATGGGGTAGGTGAAAGTGAGAAAAGGGAAAACAATAGAAAATGGGGAGAGTTGAAGAGAAATATAGAAAAGGGGAAGTAGGATAGAGAGGCAAGGGACATGGGAGACAGAGAGAGGCAAGAAAGGACAAAAATGTAAGAGAGGGTAAGAAAACACAAGCACAGCAGGGAGTTTAGGGAAGAAAGGGAAGATTAGAGAAGGTAAAGAATGAGGGAAAACTGGGAAGAGTATGAGGGTGGAGACGGGAAGGAGAGGATAATGGTAAAAAGATGGGGTAGGTGAAAGTGAGATAAAGGGAAACAATAGAAAATGGGGAGAGGGTGAGAGAAATTTAGAAAACAGGAAGTAGGGTAAAGAGACAAGGGGCATGTGGAGACAGAGAGGGATGAGAGAGGACAAGAATGTAAAAGAGAGTAAGAAAACACAAGCACAACAGGGAGTTTAGGGAAGAAGGGGAACATTAGAGAAGGTAAAGAATGAGGGAAAACAGGGAAGAGTATTAGGGGGGAGACAGGGAAGGAGAGGATAATGGTAAAAAAAAGATTGGGTAGGTGAAAGTGAGAAAAGGGAAAACAATAGAAAATGGGGAGAGTTGAAGAGAAATGATAGAAAAGGGAAGTAGGATAGAGAGGCAAGGGACATGGGAGACAGAGAGAGGCAGAAAGGACAAAATGTAAGAGAGGGTAAGAAAACACAAGCACAGCAGGGAGTTTAGGGAAGAAAGGGAACATTAGAGGAGGTAAAGAATGAGGGAAACTGGGAAAAGTATGACGGGGGGAGACAGGGAAGGAGAGGATAATGGTAAAAAAAAGATGGGGTAGGTGAAAGTGAGAAAAGGGAAAACAATAGAAAATGGGGAGAGAGTGAGAGAAATATAGAAAAAGGGGAAGTAGGGTAAAGAGACAAGGGACTTGCGAAACAAAGAGGGGTGAGAGAGGACAAGACTGTAAGAGAGTGTAAGAAAACACAAGCACAGTAGGAAGTAAAGTGGAGAAAAGGAACATTAGAGAAGGTAAAGAGTGAGGGAAAACTGGGAAGAGTGTGAGGGTGGAAAAGGAGAAGGAGAGGATATTGGTAAAAAAAGATAGGGTAGGTGAAAGTAAGGAAAGGGGAAACAATAGAGCATGGAGAGAGAGTGAGAGAAATATAGAAAAGGGAAAGTAGGGTAAAGAGACAAGGGGTATGGGAGACAGAGAGGGTGAGAGAGGACAAGAATGTAAGAGAGGGTAAGAAAATACGAGCACAGCAGGTAGTAAAGGGAAGAAAGAAAACAGAGAAGAGATAAAAGGATTGAAAGTGGGAATGAGAGAAGCGGAAAAGAGAGAGGGAGGGAGAGCTTTGGGAGATAGGGATAAAAAGAGATGGTGATAGAAAGAAGGAAGGACAATAAAATAAAGGATGAAAGGTAGAGCATAAAGATGAATGAAAGAAGGCTAGATGGAGAGAAAAAGAGAGGAATGGGAAGAGAAAGGCCAAGAAAGAAAGAGTGTGAGGGTGTACACAAGGTGAAAAGAAACTGAAAGTGAAAAATTATTTAGATAGAGAGGGACAAGAAGTCTTAGAGAAGAGAAAAGGGGGAGAGAGAATATTAATGGGAAAAAAGCATAGAGTGGGAGAGGATGAGAGGGATTAGAAGGTGGAAATAGGGAGAATAGAGAGGAGAGAGAAGCTGAAAGGGAAGAGGAGGAGGAGGAGAATATGTACCTAAGATATGTTTGTGTTATAATAGAAGTGTCCAAAATGATATACACATGGTAAGTACATACTGTATATCCACATGTATAAGGAATATACTTCAGGATTAGAACTCTTGTCTAGCCTGATTATTATCAGTAATTAATATAAATATTAATTACCTGTCTTATCATTCTTTCTCACAGTTGACCAGGAAAATATCAGATTCCATCATGTCACCGGGCATCAGTCACCTATAAAAAGTCAAAGGCATGATAATATGTTCCTTTACATGCTATAGACACTAATATATATAACACACGCTAGGGGCCTACTGACTTATCTCAGACTTAATGTAAATATAAAGAGAGAAGGCGTGAGAGAGATGCAAAGTAGGAGATAGATTAGTAGACAGAGAGGGGCAAGAGAGGAAAATAATGTAAGAGACGGTAAAAACATGAGCAAAGCAGGGAGTAAAGGGAAGAAAGGGGAAATGAGAGAAGGTGAAATGTGAGGGAAAGAGAGGATAATGGAAAAAAAGGATAGGGTAGTTGAAATTAAGGAAAGGAGAAACAATAGAAAATGGGGAGAGCGTGAGAGAAATATAGAATGAGGGGAAGTAGGGTAAAGAGACAAGGAACATTCGACATAGAGAGAGGAAAGAGAGAACAAAAATGTAAGAGAGGGTAAGACAACACGTGCAAAGCAGGGAGTAAAGGGAAGAAAGGGGACGTGAGAGAAGGTGAAGAGTGAGGGAAAATTAAGGAGAGTGTGAGGGGGAGACGGGAAGGAGAGGATAATGGTAAAAAAGATGGGGTAGGTGAAAGTGAGAAAAGGGAAAACAATAGAAAATGGGGAGAGTTGAAGAGAAATATAGAAAAGGAGAAGTAGGATAGAGAGGCAAGGTACATGGGAGACAGAGAGAGGCAAGAAAGGACAAAATGTAAGAGAGGGTAAGAAAACACAAGCACAGCAGGGAGTTTAGGGAAGTAAGGGAAGATTAGAGAAGGTAAAGAATGAGAAAAACTGGGAAGAGTATGAGGGTGGAGACGGGAAGGAGAGGATAATGGTAAAAAGATGGGGTAGGTGAAAGTGAGATAAAGGGAAACAATAGAAAATGGGGAGAGGGTGAGAGAAATTTAGAAAACAGGAAGTAGGGTAAAGAGACAAGGGGCATGTGAGACAGAGAGGGATGAGAGAGGACAAGAATGTAAAAGAGAGTAAGAAAACACAAGCACAACAGGGAGTTTAGGGAAGAAGGGGAACATTAGAGAAGGTAAAGAATGAGGGAAAACAGGGAAGAGTATGAGGGGGAGACAGGGAAGGAGAGGATAATGGTAAAAAAGATGGGGTAGGTGAAAGTGAGAAAAGGAAAACAATAGAAAATGGGGAGAGTTGAAGAGAAATATAGAAAAGGGGAAGTAGGATAGAGAGGCAAGGGACATGGGAGACAGAGAGAGGCAAGAAAGGACAAAAATGTAAGAGAGGGTAAGAAAACACAAGCACAGCAGGGAGTTTAGGGAAGAAAGGAACATTAGAGGAGGTAAAGAATGAGGGGAAACTGGGAAGAGTATGAGGGGGGAGACGGGGAAGGAGAGGATAATGGTAAAAAGATGGGGTAGGTGAAAGTGAGAAAAGGGAAAACAATAGAAAATGGGGAGAGTTGAAGAGAAATATAGAAAAGGGGAAGTAGGATAGAGAGGCAAGGGACATGGGAGACAGAGAGAGGCAAGAAAGGACAAAATGTAAGAGAGGGTAAGAAAACACAAGCACAGCAGGGAGTTTAGGGAAGAAAGGGAAGATTAGAGGAGGTAAAGAATGAGGGAAACTGGGAAGAGTATGAGGGTGGAGACGGGGAAGGAGAGGATAATGGTAAAAAGATGGGGTAGGTGAAAGTGAGAAAAGGAAAACAATAGAAAATGGGGAGAGTTGAAGAGAAATATAGAAAAGGGAAGTAGGATAGAGAGGCAAGGGACATGGGAGACAGAGAGAGGCAAGAAAGGACAAAATGTAAGAGAGGGTAAGAAAACACAAGCACAGCAGGGAGTTTAGGGAAGAAAGGGAACATTAGAGGAGGTAAAGAATGAGGGGAAACTGGGAAGAGTATGAGGGGGGAGACGGGGAAGGAGAGGATAATGGTAAAAAGATGGGGTAGGTGAAAGTGAGAAAAGGGAAAACAATAGAAAATGGGGAGAGTTGAAGAGAAATATAGAAAAGGGAAGTAGGATAGAGAGGCAAGGGACATGGGAGACAGAGAGAGGCAAGAAAGGACAAAAATGTAAGAGAGGGTAAGAAAACACAAGCACAGCAGGGAGTTTAGGGAAGAAAGGGAAGATTAGAGAAGGTAAAGAATGAGGGAAAACTGGGAAGAGTATGAGGGTGGAGACGGGAAGGAGAGGATAATGGTAAAAAGATGGGGTAGGTGAAAGTGAGATAAAGGGAAACAATAGAAAATGGGGAGAGGGTGAGAGAAATTTAGAAAACAGGAAGTAGGGTAAAGAGACAAGGGCATGTGAGACAGAGAGGGATGAGAGAGGACAAGAATGTAAAAGAGAGTAAGAAAACACAAGCACAACAGGGAGTTTAGGAAGAAGGGGAACATTAGAGAAGGTAAAGAATGAGGGAAAACAGGGAAGAGTATGAGGGGGAGACAGGGAAGGAGAGGATAATGGTAAAAAGATGGGGTAGGTGAAAGTGAGAAAAGGAAAACAATAGAAAATGGGGAGAGTTGAAGAGAAATATAGAAAAGGGGAAGTAGGATAGAGAGGCAAGGGACATGGGAGACAGAGAGAGGCAAGAAAGGACAAAATGTAAGAGAGGGTAAGAAAACACAAGCACAGCAGGGAGTTTAGGGAAGAAAGGGAACATTAGAGGAGTGTAAAGAATGAGGGGAAACTGGGAAGAGTATGAGGGGGGAGACCGGGAAGGAGAGGATAATGGTAAAAAGATGGGGTAGGTGAAAGTGAGAGAAAGGGAAAACAATAGAAAATGGGGAGAGTTGAAGAGAAATATAGAAAAGGGAAGTAGGATAGAGGGCAAGGACATGGGAGACAGAGAGAGGCAAGAAAGGACAAAAATGTAAGAGAGGGTAAGAAACACAAGCACAGCAGGGAGTTTAGGGAAGAAAGGGAAAATTAGAGGAGGTAAAGAATGAGGGGAAACTGGCGAAGAGCATGACGGGGGAGACATGGAAGGAGAGGATAATGGTAAAAAAAGATAGGGTAGGTGAAAGTAAGGAGAGGGGAAACAATGGAAAATGGGGGAGAGAGTAAGAGAAATATAGAAAAGGGGAAGTAGGGTAAAGAGACAAGGGACTTGAGTGAAACAAAGAGGAAGAGAGGACAAGACTGTAAGAGAGTGTAAGAAAACACAAGCACAGTAGGGAGTAAAGTGATAGAAAAGGAACATTAGAGAAGGTAAAGAGTGAGGGAAAACTGGGAAGAGTGTGAGGGTGGAAAAGGAGAAGGAGAAGATATTGGTAAAAAGATAGGGCAGGTGAAAGTAAGGAAAGGGGAAACAATAGATATGGAGAGAGTGAGAGAAATATAGAAAAGGGAAAGTAGGGTAAAGAGACAAGGGGTATGAGAGACAGAGAGGTGAGAGAGGACAAGAATGTAAGAGAGGGTAAGAAAACATGAGCACAGCAGGTAGCAAAGGGAAGAAAGAAAACAGAGAAGAGATAAGAGGAATGAAAGTGGGAATGAGAGAAGTGAAAAGAGAGAGGGAGGGGGAGCTTTGGGAGATAAGGATAAAAAGAGATGGTGATAGAAAGAAGGAAGGACAATGAAATAAAGGGTGAAAGGTAGAGCATAAAGATGAATGAAAGAAGGCTAGATGGAGAGAAAAGAGAGGAAATGGGTAGAGAAGGCCAAGAAAGAAAGAGTGTGAGGGTGTACATAAGTGAAAGAAAACAGAAAGTGAAAAATTCTTTAGATAGAGAGGACAAGAAGTCTTAGATGAAGAGAAAGGGGAGAGAGAATATTAATGGGAAAAAGCATATGAGGGAGAGGAGATTAGAAGGTGGAAATACGGAGAATAGAGAGGGAGAGAGAAGCT
>JAKVIS010004216.1:0-14582 GCA_033119425.1 Bufotes viridis | reverse complement strand
CAGAAACCGGCGGGCTGTCTGTGTGCGCTTAGCGCTCTCACCCTGCTGTTGCTCAGCCTTGCTGCACTGCAGCGCCAACAGGTGAGTCGATCTGCGTGAACAGCACCAATGAATGGGCCTCCATGCACGACGTGTGTGCTGTGTTACGCAGTTTCAAGTACTCCTCCAACATGGCCAGCGCCGATGACGCTGTCCTTCTATCCCACCTCTATGTCTCCTTGAAAAATGGTTCGGGCGATGATGGATGTGGATGTGGCAGAGGAGGAGGAACACGTTATCAGACCAGTAATCCACAGGTAGCTCAGAGGGTGGTTTCCTGCACGAGCAGCGGCCAGGTTCACAACCTATCCAGCCAGGTCCACAGTTTTGGAGGATGAGGAGGATCTATGCTACAGCAGGGTGGCACTCCAAATCAGCTCACAGGCATCACTGAGCTTGGCTGGGAGGGATATAGAGGACACAGACAATACACTTCCCACTGAGGACAGCTTGTCGTAGCCTCTGGGCAGCCTGGAACACATGAACAACTACATGCTGCAGTGCCTGCTTGCAACGACTGCTGAGTTGCCCTCATTCTTACCAGGGTTGATTACTGGGTGGTCACCCTGCTAGATCCCCTACCACAAGGACAATGTGCCATCCTTACTTCCATCATTGGAGCATGACTCAGAAGATGCGCAAGCACAAGTGCACACTGGTAGACCGCGCTACTGATGGTGTTCCCACCTGACAGCTGGGAGTCAGTGGAAGCACGAGGCGGAGGAGGAAGTCGCCATCGCAGATATAATATTGCAGCCCCAAATCCATTTACCAGTGTTAAAGGGCATTTGTCAACAGGCTGACCTGTTGTATGCGCGCTGGAAGCTGAAGGCATCTAGTGTTGGTCCCATGTTCATTTGTGCTCACATTGCTGAGAAAAGTAATGTTTATTATATGCAAATGAGCCTCTAGGAGCAATGTGGGTGTTGCCATTACACCTAATGGCTCTGCTCTCTCTGCAACTGCCACACCCTTTCCACTTGACAGGGCCAGGTGTGATGACATTTTTACTACCTTGTCAAAGTGCAGAGCTTGCTGCAGATGCAGAGAGAGCTGAGCCTCTAGGAGTAATGGCGATGGCCCCATTGTTTCTAGAGGCTCATTCTCTCGTAGATTGTAAGCCCTCCTGGGCAGGGCCCTCTCTCCTTCTGTAACAGTTTGTAACTGCTCTTGTTGATGCTTAGTGCAATTGTCTGTATTATGTATGTATAACCCCTTTTCATATGTACAGCGCCATGGAATTAACCCCTTCGCTACCAGCACCGTACATGTATGGCCCTCGAGCAAAGTGAAACATAGCGCCCGCTCACGAGTGCAGCGGGCATCATGGCCGGCAGCAGAGACCTGCTGTTAAAGACGGCGACCAGCAATAATGTCGATCGCGGTCATTAAAGCCTTTAGATGCCGTGATCAAGTGAGATCACGTCATCTAAAGGGTGAAAAACCAGGAAGGTCACGCTTCTGTGCTTCATCAATGCGCTGGGTCTCTCTGAACATAAGAAATGAGCAATTTTATTTAAATAATGGATGTAAAAAATCCATGATTGTTCAGAATTAAAAAAAATAGAACGTTCTGACGTAGCAATTCCCCCCAAGTACGAGACGAGGCTCCGTATTAATGGTTAAACAGGAATTCTAACTTTATTGAGGGCTACCTGCCCGGTATTTATGCAGGTCTCCCACCTGGTGGACACTCCCCTAGGGGACCAGAAGGAAGACTGCGACACAGGGGATACAGCAGCCAATCACACACAATGGGACAATACAGACACCCCCAGCATATCCCTCCCCTCTGCTTGTGATACAATTACCCCACACAGGTTAATGTAATCATCACAGGCAGGAGAATACACAATGTCTTCTGTCCTGGAGACAATCGAGGACTCATTCAATTATCTCTCAGGACAAAGGGAAATTGCCAATACACACGTGGGGACAATAGGACAGACATCACTATTCAAATATACAATGTCCCACCCTTTACAGTACACACAGACATTTAACATATCCCCAGATGGCTTGGATCTGAGCGCTCAATATATCCAAACAGCGCTCAGATGCCACAAACCCAGTCAAATCGCCATGGGGTTTAAGTTTAGCGTGGGCTGATGAGAGGGCCCATAATCCTGGGGCAAGAGGCTGGCAATCTGTCCCCTCCAAAACTCAGTGGCGAGTTTGGTTTCGTCACACACATAATGGAGGGCCTCATTCACATTGTGGTACAATTGTTCCGGTAGTGGGACTCCTACACTCATAAAGCCTATGCACTAAGTGAAAGGGCTGCCAAATATTACAAGGAACCGGCACTTCAATAAACCCTTTATTATACATAAAAGAGGGCATCACACACACCCTTGAAAAAATATGATTGATGGCCTGCTGGTGACCCTCAAAAACATTAGGAGTAACGGCCTGCTGGTGACCCTTTAACACATTAGGAGAGAGGGACTGCTGCTGAGTTGACTCTCTAAAACATTAGGGCGAGGGCCTGCTGGTGAGCTGACCCTCTAAACATTATGGGCGAGGGCCTGCTGGTGAGCTGACCCTCTAAAAGATTAAAGGTAAGGGCTTGCTGGTGAGCTGACTCTCTAAACATTATGGGTGAGGGCCTGCTGGTGAGCTGACCCTCTAAAAGATTCAAGGTGAGGGCCTGCTGGTGAGCTGACCCTCTAAAAGATTAGAGGTGAAGGCCTGCTGGTGAGCTGACCAACTAAAAGATTATCGTTAAGGGCCTGCTGGTGAGCTGACCCTCTAAACATTATGGGCGAGGGCCTGCTGGTGAGCTGACACTTTAAAAGATTAAAGGTGAGGGCCTGCTGGGGAGCTGACCCTCTAAAAGATTATAGGTGAGGGCCTGCTGGTGAGCTGACCCTCTAAAAGATTAAAGGTGAGGGCCTGCTGGGGAGCTGACCCTCTAAAAGATTATAGGTGAGGGCCTGCTGGTGAGCTGACCCTCTAAAAGATTAAAGGTGAGGGCCTGCTGATGAGCTGACCCTCTAACACATTAGGAGCGAGGGCCTGCTGCTAAGTTGACTTTCTAAAACATTAGGGCGAGGGCTTGCTGGTGAGCTGACCCTCTAAACATTATGGGTGAGGGCCTGCTGGTGAGCTGACCCTCTAAAAGATTAAAGGTGAGGGCCTGCTGGTGAGCTGACCCTCTAAAAGATTAGAGGTGAGGGCCTGCTGGTGAGCTGACCAACTAAAAGATTATCGTTAAGGGCCTGCTGGTGAGCTGACTCTCTAAGCATTATGGACGAGGGCCTGCTGGTGAGCTGACACTTTAAAAGATTAAAGGTGAGGGCCTGCTGGTGAGCTGACCCTCTAAAAGATTATAGGTGAGGGCCTGCTGATGAGCTGACCCTCTAAAAGATTAAAGGTGAGGGCCTGCTGGTAAGCTGACCCTCTAAAAGGTTAAAGGTGAGGGCCTGCTGGTGAGCTGACCCTCTAAAAGATTAAAGGTGAGGGCCTGCTGGTGAGCTGACCCTCTAAAACAGGGATGCCCAACCTGCGGCCCTCCAGCTGTTGCAAAACTACAAATCCCAGCATGCCCAGACAGCCTACAGCTATGAGCCTACAGCAAGGCATGGTGGGAGTTGTAGTTTTACAACATCTGGAGGGCCGCAGGTTGGGCATCCCTGCTCTAAAAGATTAAAGGTGAGGGCCTGCTAGTGAGCTGACCCTCTAAAAGATTATAGGTGAGGGCCTGCTGGTGAGCTGATCCTCTAAAAGATTAAAGGTGAGGGCCTGCTGATGAGCTGACCCTCTAAAAGATTAAAGGTGAGGGCCTACTGGTGAGCTGACCCTCTACAACATTATAGGCGAAGGCCTGCAGGTGAGTTGACCCTCTAAAACATAAGCGGCAAGGGCAGCCTAATAAGCATGTTGATATGATGGAAGAGGAGAAGGAAGAGGACGAGAAAAGGAAGATTGAACCATATACCCTTTTTTGTGGTGGAAGGGGTGCATGGGAATACAGTATTTTCAATACATTATTAAAAACTCATTTAAAGTGCCTTGATGTTCAGCAGCTTTTCTCTCTTCTGGTGGAGTCGAGAAGTCAAGGGCAATCCAGGCTTTGTTAATTTTTATAAGAGTCAACCTTTCAGCATTTTCAGTTGACAGGCGGATGCGCTCATCTGTTATTATGCCCCCAGCAGCACTAAATACCTGCTCTGACAAAACGCTGGCAGCAGGGCAGGCCAGCACCTCCAAGAAGTAGAGCGCCAGTTCGTGCCACTTGTCCAGCTTGGACACCCAGTAGTTGTAAGGCACAGAGGGATCATTGAGAACACTGACACGGTCCGCTATGTACTCCTTCACCATCTTCCCAAATTTTTACCTCCCTGTGACAGTAAGCCGTGCATCAGGGTAAGGGTGCTGGTGCGGTGTCATGAAACTGTCCCAGGCTTTGGAGAGTGTTGGCTAGCCTCTGTTAGAACTGCTGTGTGTTCCCCTTGTCTCCAGCTGACAATGAGTACGTAGTTCCTTCTACATACTCTGGCAGCAGCATTGTCAGCTGGAAATTTTTTCCACCTCTTCCACATGCAAAGCGTCGGCTTTAATTGTGAGCAGCGAGCATTTGAGTAGACACAGAAGTTGTATAAGGACGCTGATAATAGCATTATCGCCGCTCACCATCTGCGTGGTGGTCAGACATCCATGCCCACTTATCGCTTGTGAACAGCGGAAGCTGACTTGAAAGGAGATAACCATGTAGCAGCTGGTATTCGACTACTGCCCTCTGCTGCTCGCAAAGCCTGGCCAACATGTGGAACATGGGGTTCCAGCGCGTGTTCACGTCACACAAAAGTCGGTGAGCCGGCAATTTCAAGCGCTGCTGCAGCGTTGCCAGACCGGCGCAACTGTCGATGACTTGCGGAAATAGGCACACACGCAGCACATCTTCACCAGTAGCTCAGGCAAATTGGGGTAGGTTTTCAGAAACCGCTGAACCACTAAGTTGAACATGTGGGCTAGTCATGGGATGTGTGTGAGCTTCCACCAAGTTACGGCCATTATCAGACAAAACCATGCCTAGTTGTAGGTTGAGTGGCGAGAGTCACAGCTCAGTCTGGTCCCTTATATCCTGCCACAGCTCTGGGGCGGTGTGCTGTTTCTCACCTAAGCAGAGCAACTTAAGCACGGCCTGTTGACGCTTCCCCACTGCAGTTCTACACTGCTTCCAGCTATCGACTGATGGCTGACTGGTGCTGCAAGAGGATAATTCTAAGGTGGAAGTAGAGGAGGAGGATAAATGGGGGTTGGAGTGTCACTAACGTAGGTGGTGGCGGAAACACTGATGGAATTAGGGCCCGCAATCCTTGGCGAAAAAATATTGCGAATTCGAATATTGCCCGTGCCGCTTAGTCATCACTACTCCTGACTTGTTCACCTAACAACAACCTCAGTTATTGACAACTGTGTCTCATCCTTTTCATCAACCTCTTGAGACACTAATTGCCATTGACTTTTTGGGAACTGTGTCTCATCATCAACATTCACCCTGTGAAGCACTAATTGCCATTCCCCACCGTCATCTTCTTGTGACTGTGGATGCTCAAGAGTTTGGGAATCAGGGCACAATATCTCTTCTTGTCCCTCTTCAAGTGAGCTTGTCGAGAGGCCCAAATCAAGGAATCGCAATGAAAAGAGCTCATCGGAATATCCAAGTGGGGGATCACTTGTTTGGCAAGCCTCTCCATGGTGGGAGGAAGGAGAATCAGGGTGAGGATTGTGTTGACCAGACCCTTGGCTACTTAGACTGGACTTTGTGGAAGACAGGGTGGTGCCTAACTGACTGGATGCATTATCTGCTGCAATCCAACCGACCACCTGGTTGCACTAGTCTGACTTCGAGAGTGGTGTCCTGGGCCGCCCTGCAAACTAGGACATAAAGCTAGTTATCGTGGATGATTGTTTTTCTTGTGCTCTGGCAGCAGGCCCAGTTTCAACGCGCCCAGGGACACGGCCTCTGCGTGCACCATCAGCATCACGGCCACTTCCCTGTCCCTTACTGCTCGCCTTCTTCATATTAAATGTTATATATGCTTGAAAGTATGTCACACGTACAGTAGCGTAGGATTTGTTTATGCGAAAAAAAAAATGAAAAAGGTATTTGGGATGTGGAGACGTTACACAGGAGAAATACCGCAGATAATGACGTTGATGTCACCAGCAGCTAATAAAAAATTACAGGGAATGTCACAGATATTTGGGATATGGAAACGTTACACAGGAGATGTAGTACAGCTAATGTCACTGTCCGCAGCGAACATCGTCTATGAAAAAAGTACACTGGATGTCACAGCTATTTTTGGATGTGCACACGTTACCACAGGAGATGTAGCGCAGCTAATGTCACTGTCCGCAGCGGAGACCATCTACGGAAAAAGTACACTGAATGTCACAGAAATTTTTTGGATGCGCACACATTGCACAAGAGATGTTGCGCAGATACTGTAATGTCACTGTCCGCAGCGGACACCGTCTATGGAAAAAGGACACTGGATGTCACAGCTATTTTTTGGATGTGCACACGTTACCACAGGAGCGCAGCTAATGTCACTGTCCGCAGTGGACACCATCTACGAAAAAAGTACACTGGATGTCATAAACACTTTTGGTATGTGCACACGTTAGACAGGAGATGTAGCGCAGCTAATGTCACTGTCCGCAGCGGAGACCGATTAGATTCAAATTTCACTTACCACACTATCTGTCTCTTCCTTTGCACAGCTCTCCCTGACTAAGACTGAGTCGAACACGCGTCATCGGGTGCTATATAGCACCCGATGACACGTTCCGGCCAGCCAATCACTGTGATGCCAGTAACCAACATGGCTACAGCCTTACAGTGAGGGCAGCACTTACCCGCACGTTTATTGGCTGCGTAGCAGCCAAGAAACATGCGGGGAGGAGATTCGAGCATGTTCGAGATTCGAGCAATCTCGGGAGGAGATTCGAACTAGTGTTCAGCCGAGCATGCTCGATTAACACTAGTGGAGATCCATCTCACTGAGGTGTCGGCCTTGTGGCTCGGTAGGGGATGGGCTGCGCAGACTAATCATTCTACCTTCACTAGTTACTCCAGAGGTGTCATAGTTTTAATCCACAAGGGAATTGATTTTGTCTGTGAGTCATCCTCTATTGATAAGAAAAGGAGATACATTTTTCTTTATGGGATAAGTAGTATTCGCTTACCCAAGGGTATAATTATTAAGGATCGAGATCCTCTTCCTGTTCTGACGGATGCGCAAATGTATTTCTTGATCTAGAACCTTCTTTATTGGAGTTAGAGACTGGAGTAAAGGCATGTTCTGGAAATTCGTCCCCTGGGTCAGATGGATTCTAGTAATGAATAAGCATACTCGGCCGAGTATTGGTTCGGCTCGAGCATCGCTATGCTCGGCACTCGGCTTTACTCGGCCGAGCACCACATGTGTTCGTCGCATTGCTCGAGTCTCCTCCCCGCATGTTTGGCGTCTTCTAAGCAGCCAATCAAGGTCCAGGTAAGTAATTCCCCTCAGTGTAAGGCCATTGCCATGTTAGCTGTAAGCCTTACACTGATTGGCTGGCCGGAACACGTGATATCATTTCATATAGGAGCTGAGGTCCGGTGCTTGGCTCATTCAGCTTCAGGGAGAGCAGACAGTAGGCAGGGACAGATAGCGTTTTGCTCTAAACGTACTAATTTTACTCCAAAAACCTTATTGAAAGACCTAACAGTCCTTTTAAGGACTACAGTGTGTGTTTGACAGCAGTGCAGCACTTTTTTTTTTTTAAGAAGGGGTTTGCTTCAGCAATATCAGGGACAGGCATCACCAGAAAGGGACATATAGTGCAGGGCTTGAAAATCACTTTTTCAACTACCTAAATTTCTAAAAGACAGAAAGATTTCAGATTAGTGACATCTACAATACGCCATCATAAAGCAGTGTGTTGGGCAGATATTATAAAAAGGGTATTATTCACTACAGTGTGCCTGGTACTGAGATATACACTGCACCATCAGAAAGCAGTGTGTTCGGCAGATATTATAAAAAGGGGATTATTTACTACAGTGTGCCTAGTACTGAAATATACACAGCACCATCATAAAGCAGTGTGTTGGGCAGATATTATAAAAAGGGTCTTATTCACTACAGTGTGCCTGGTACTGAGATATACACTGCACCATCATAAAGCAGTTTGTTGGGCAGACATTATAAAAAGGGGCTTATTTACTACAGTGTGCCTGGTACTGAGATATACACTGCACCATCAGAGAAATTATTTTTTCTGGGGAAATTAACCTAACTTGTGCAACCGTTATATTAATTACTCCAGCAGTGAGTGATTTATATTTTAGCCATAGTTAACTAGTTTTGGGCACATCTGTGTGTGCGTTTAGGCCGTAACCGTATATACAGTATTGCAGCAGAAAATACAATTTATTTGGGACAAATTTGTATCCAATATTGAACTACATCCGAATACAGTGTGTATATTAAAAATTACAATCTCTTGGGTTAGTGTAGTGACCAAAATCTGTATTTTTCTGTATCTAGTACCGAACTGCATGTCAATACAGTGTGTATCATAAAAATTACATTCTCTCGGGCCTAGTGAAGTGGCCAAAATATGTATTTTTCTGTATCCAGTACTGTCCTGCATCAGAAGAGTACGTGCCAGAGAGAGGCGACGTGTATACCAGAAGGGCGCACAATGACAACCGGGTCCTCTCAAGCAAAAATAAGAAACCCTTTATTGGCAAAGACTACGCGTTTCGGGGTTCTTGCGACCCCTTTTTCAAGTCTAAAAAACATATATAGCAATATATTTCACATAAAATAAATACATAAAATCAATAATGGATGTAAATATGTATATAAGGATATGTTTAAAATTCATAAAAAATTGATAATTAATAATTAATAAAGGTTATTAATAAAGAATTAATAAAGAATTAATAAAACGATTGGTGCTTAAGCGAATATAGCAAATTCTTTCAAAGCGTATCTATACATATGCACATACACAAAATATGGATGCAATAAACTCATATGAAACATCGTCGGACCAATTGTGGTAATTAATGAAAGAATATGAAAAATAATTTTTACCTGAGTAGATGGGTTTGATCCAACGTACGGTGAGGTGTACGAGGAATTTCTATTTTGCTGGTGGAAAAGAAGTAACATAAGTATTTTGTATATCAGATGTTTGTGTAATGAAAAAAGAGGACTCAAGTAGTGTTAAATGGCGCATTTTGCCGTAAGTACAATCCCGTTGTTGGATAAGGAACTGTGTTTAGTTAGTAATTATGGAATAAATGATTAGGTGCAATATTGGCCATTTTAGATGGACATATCCAGGTCAGCATAAGTGACCAATAGGTGTCCCAAGACCCGTTTGGAGTACAGTGAAATCTGTGGAATCTCTATATGGCAGTATAAATTTTTTTGGGGGATATGTGATATCTGCTGTCCTGCATCAGACAACGGTGTCTTTAGTGGACAGTAAAACAATCTGCGCCACATCTACAGACAAAACCATTAATATGAAGAAGCCGAGCACAAAGGGACGGGGAAGTGGGCGTGATGCTGATGGTGCAAGCAGAGGCCGTGGCCCTGGGCGCAATGAAACTGTGCCTGCTGCCAATGCACCAGAAAAAACAAAAAAATCCACCTTACCCAGCTTTATGTCCAACTTAGCTGGGCGGCGCAGGACAACACTGTCCAAGTCGGACCAGTGCGAACAGGTGGTCAGTTGGATTGCAGAAGATAATGCTTCCAGTCGGTTAAGCACCACCCTTTCTTCCACTAAGTCCAGTCTCTGTAGCCAAGAGTCTGGTCAACTGAATCCTCACTCTGATCCTCCTTCCACTATGTCGCATTTGGCCAAACAAGTGATCCCACACTCTGATATTCACATGACCTCTTTTCATCGCCAGTACTTGGTTTGGCTCTCTCGCCAAGCACGCTTGAAGAGGTACCTGAGGTATTGTGCCCTGATTTCCAACCTCTTGAGCCTTCACAGTCTCAAGAAGATGACTGTGGTGAACAGCAATCATTCGTTCACAAGATGGATGATGATGAGACACAGTTGTCAATCACTGAGGTTGTGGTTAGGTCAAGTCAGGAGGATGAGCAAAGTGAGGAAGAGGAGGTGGTGGACGATGAGGTCACTGACCCAACAAGGGAAGGTGAAAAGCCGAGCGAGGACAGCAGTACAGAGGGGGAGGAAACCGCAGCACCGCAACAGTCTGGAAGAGGCAGTGGGGTTGCAAAAGGGAAATGTCGGCCACACCAAACAGGCCCGCAACCGATACACCGAGCACCCCCATGCGTAAATCTACCTTGCCAAGGGGTAGGTGTTCCGCAGTATGGCGTTTTTTTGAGGAAAGCGCAGACGACAAAAGAGTGGTAGTTTGCAACCTGTGCCGTACCAAAATAAGCCAGGGCGTGAACACTAGCAACACCACCAGCATGATTCGCCACATGACATCCAAGCACCCTAATAAGTGGGCCGAATGCCTGGGTCTACACTCTGGGTCTGTGTTACACACTGCTGGCCAATCCCCTGTCGAAGGCGCAGGCTCGGATGCCCCTCACCCTGCACCTGGACCTTCGCGTGAACGGTCAGCAACAACATCCACTTCCCTGTCCCAGTGCAGCATCGAAATGTCAATAACACAGGCATTTGAATGCAAGCGCAAATACTCACCCACCCACAGGCCATAGCACTAAATGCGCAACTTTCAAAATTACTGGCCCTTAAAATGTTGTCATTTAGGTTTGTAGACTCTGAGGCCTGTAACGGGGCCCTTATAACCCAAATTAGTAGCTCCATGCTGTCCCAAGATCATGCGATTTGGACATCCAGAATCGTGCGATCCTGATGTCCACTTTTCCTCAGAAGACACCACACACCTCTGGTTCATGTGAACTCAGAAACTGATTTATTGAGGTAAAACAACAGTTTTCATATCTCCCTCCCCAAGATGAGGGATAACAACAGTTTTGAATCCCTCCTCCCTCATGGCAGGTCACATGACATTATCACATTCCATTGCCCTTATAAGTCTTTACAGGTAAACAACATTAAGTATAGCTCTTAATCTATTGTTGCTGGCAGAATCTCTGCAGCGGATGGTGGACACAGCTACAGCCCTCATTCTGCATAGGGGAAGAGATGATAGGATTTCTGCACAGTTCATGACACACAACCATGGCACTTGCTCTCATGATGTAACAAGGCCTTCCGCAGCCTGATGTCGGCAGCCGTCCCTCGGTACGTAGTCCCCAGCCGCCACTATTTTTCACGGTGTGCTGTGCCTGCCTCACACCAGCATGTGTCCCACAACATCACCTGTTCCCTGACCAACGCACTTACTGGGAAGGTCCACCTTACCACGGACACAGGGACAAGTGCTGGTGGCCAGGGACGCTACATTTCCCTGACCGCACACTGGGTAAATGTTGTTGAGGCCGGGAGTGAGTCGTACCCTGGGATGGCACAGGTGCTACCCATGCCCAGAATTGCGGGTCCTCCGTCCATCAGGGTCTTCGCCAGCAGCTGTGTTACTGGCTCCAACTCCCACTTCTCCTCCTCTGCCGCCTCCTCCTCCACTTCCACCTCCAACAGCAGTCAGCCATCAGTCGCTAGCTGGAAGCAGTGTAGCACTGCTGTGGGTAAGCGTCAACAGGCCGTGCTGAAGCTGATCTGCTTAGGGGACAAACAGCACACCGCCGCAGAGCTGCGGCAGGGTATGAGGAACCAGACCGAGCTGTGGCTCTCTCCACTCAACCTACAAACAGGCATGGTTGTGTCTGACAATGGCCATAACTTGTTGGCGGCTTTGGAGCTCGGCAACCTGACACACATTCCATGCCTAGCCCACGTCTTAAATTTAGAGGTTCAGTGGTTTATCAAAACCTACCCCAATTTGCAGGAGCTACTAGTGAAGGCGCGCCGCTTGTGTGCCCATTTCCGAAAGTTGTCCACAGCTTCAGCCGGTCTGTCAAGGCTGCAGCAGCGCTTGCGGCTTCCAGCTCACCGACTCTTGTGCGACGTGAGCATGCGGTGGAACTCCACGTTCTACATGTTGGCCAGGCTTTGTGAGCAGCAGAGGGCAGTTGTGGAATACCAGCTGCAACATGGTCGTCACCTTTACAGTCAACTGCCACTTTTCACAAGCGGGAAGTGGGCATTGATGTCACACCTATGTGAGGTTTTAAAAAACTTTGATGAATCCACACAGCTTGTTAATGGCGATAACGCTATTATCAGCGTAACCATCCCACTGCTGTGTCTACTCAAACGATCTCTGCTCACAATTAAGGAGGATGCTTTGAATGTGGCAGATGAGGTAATGGGGGAGTAGATGACCCAGGGTGATAGCCAGACCACCCCCAGTTCGTCTTCTCAGCGCGAATTGGGCCATGAAGAGGAGGAGGAGCTGGAGACACTTGCCTCTGCTACAGAGGCTAGTACCCATGGAACTTTAATTCCATCTGTTCAGCGTGGATGGGCAGAAGAGGAGGATGAGGGTATGGAGAGTCATCCTGAAGTTGACATCGACGTCTTGCCTGTTGGTACTCTGGCACACATGGCTGACTTCATATTAGGCTGCCTTTCCCGCGACCCTAGCGTTGTACGCATTCTAGGTAACATAGTTTACTGGGTGTTCACCCTTCTCGACCCCAGCTACAAAGAGAACTTCTCATCTCTCATTCCTGTGGTGGAGAGGATGAGTAAAACAGTGCAATACCAGAAGGTAGTTGTTGACAGATTGGCGGCCACATTGTCAGATGGAAAATTTTGGAGCAGAGTCTGTACTTCCTTAGGAAACCGATGAAGAGAGACAAGGGGAACACACAGTAGTTCCAACAGAGGCAGGGCAACACTTTCCAAGGCATGGAACACTTTCATGACACCCCGCCAGCAACCTCACCCTGAAGTGCGGCCTAGTGCTACAAGGAGGGAAAAGTTTTGGAAGATGGTGAAGGAATACATTGCAGACCGTGTCAGCGTCCTAAATGATCCCTCAGTGCCTTACAACTACTGGGTGTCCAAGCTGGATAGGTGGCACGAACTTGCGCTCTACGCCTTGGAGGTGCTGGCCTGCCCTGCCTCCAGCATATTGTCTGAGAGTGTATTTAGTGCTGCTGGGGGCATTATAACAGATAAGCGTGTCTTCTTGTCCACTGACAATGCTGACAGGTTGACTCAGATAAAAATGAACAAGGCCTGGATTGCCCCTGACTTCTCCACCCCACCAGAGGAGAGCTGAGCTAATGAGGAACAAAAACGCAATTTAAATGTATGCTTTATAATGTACTCAATCCACAAGATTCAGATGCACCCTTTTCACCGCAAAAAAGGGTAAATGTTTGAATCTTGTTTTCTCATCCGCCTCCTCTTCCACACAGAATATATATGCCCTCACTACAATGTCGGGTTCGCTTGGCTTCAGGCCCTCACCTCTAATGTTTTATACGGTCTGCTCACCTTTAGGCCATTACTGCAATGTTTTATGGGGTTCGATCACCTTCAGGCCCTCACCTCTAATGTTTTATACGGTCTGCTCTACAATGCGACACCATAGACTCCCATTATAAAAATTGTCCCGTGACATTGGTGCAACAAAATGTCACGCAACAAATGTTGCAGTTAAATTGTGCCCTATTTGTCGCGCGACAAATGTCGTCATGTGAACGTACCCTAAGGGCTATTTTAATGCCTCAAAATTGTGGTTATATTGTGGATGGGAGGAAAGGTTACTTTGTAGAACCTTGGTGAGGAGATCTGGATATGATAATATGTTTATGTTACTCGAGTCGGGGCAGTTATTTAACACCCAACCGTAGGATGGTTGGGAATAAGGGGATCACTTTAATTATGCCTTTCTGGCATAATTATTATTTACAGGAGTTTTTTACAGGAGTTACAGTAGATGAATTAGTGGGGGATCAATACTGCCATAAAAGTAATATTTTTTAATTTGCACAGGTGTTTGTGCAAATTTGCACACTTTTGGAGTTAGCATGAGGGGAGAATATATATAATTTATCCTGGTTTAGATATTTTCAGTTACGTTCGGCACTTTCTAGTGTAAAGGAAAAACGGCTATTTGAGATAGACACTTCTACAATTTCGAATTATTTGATGGGGAATTTGAGGCAGGAGGTTAAGAATAAGATTGCTCAACTTTATAAATTATTAGTTAAAGCACTATTTAATAATACGCCGTCACCCCCCCCCCCCTCCCCTGGACAAGGGGCTTGAGGAGCGGAGTGTTTACTGATTCAATTGGTAAATTTAAGATTAGTGTCTCACAACTTTAATCACATGGTGGTGCAATTTAATATTTTATACAGAATATATGTTACCCCAGTATGGCTTAAGAAAGGTGGCCTAAGAAATACTTCTAACTGTCCATGACGCGAATCACCGGGGGCAGATCATTTACATATGTTTCTCGTAGAGAATGAATATTGGGGGGCAATTGATAGCTTTATTACTCAAGAATTGAAAGTAATGATTCCATGTACGGTAGAATG
>JAKVIS010004215.1:0-14559 GCA_033119425.1 Bufotes viridis | reverse complement strand
CTATAATACTGCTCCTATGTATAAGAATATAACTACAATAATACTGCCCCTATGTACAAGAATATAACTACTATAATACTGCCTCCTATGTATAAGAATATAACTACTATAATACTGCCTCCTATGTACAAGAATATAACTACTATAATACTGCCTCCTATGTACAAAAATATAACTAACATAATACTGCCTCCTATGTACAAGAATATAACTACTATAATACTGCTCCAATGTATAAGAATATAACTACTATAATACTGCTCCTATGTACAAGAATATAACTACTATAATACTGCTCCTATGTACAAGAATATAACTACTATAATACTGCTTCCTATGTACAGGAATATAACTAATATAATACTGCTCCTATGTACAAGAATATAAGTACAATAATACTACCTCCTATGTACAAGAATATAACTACTATAATACTGCCTCCTATGTACAAGAATATAACTACTATAATACTGCTCCTATATACAAGAATATAACTACTATAATACTGATCCTATGTACAAGAATATAACTACTATAATACTGATCCTATGTACAAGAATACAACTACTATAATACTGTTCCTATGTACAAGAATATAACTACTATAATACTGCTCCTATGTACAAGAATATAACTACTATAATACTGCTCCTATGTACAAGAATATAACTACTATAATACTGCTCCTATGTACAAGAATATAACTACTATAATACTGCTCTTATATACAAGAATATAACTACTATAATACTGATCCTGTGTACAAGAATATAACTAATATAATACTGCCTCCTATGTACAAGAATATAACTACTATAATACTGCTCCTATGTACAGGAATATAACTACTATAATACTGCTCCTATGTACAAGAATATAACTACTATAATACTGCTCCTATGTACAAGAATATAACTACTATAATACTGCTCCTATGTACAAGAATATAACTACTATAATACTGCCTCCTATGTACAAGAATATAACTACTATATTACTGCTCCTATGTACAAGAATATAACTACTATAATACTGCTCTTATGTACAAGAATATAACTACTATAATACTGCTCCTATGTACAAGAATATAACTACTATAATACTGCCTCCTATGTACAAGAATATAACTACTATAATACTGCTCCTGTGTACAAGAATATAACTACTATAATACTCCTCCTATGTATAAGAATATAACTACTATAATACTGCCTCCTATGTACAGAATATAACTACTATAATACTGCTCCTATGTACAAGAATATAACTACTATAATACTGCTCTTATGTACAAGAATATAACTACTATAATACTGCTCCTATGTACAAGAATACAACTACTATAATACTGCTCCTATGTACAAGAATATAACTACTATGATACTGCTCCTATGTACAAGAATATAACTACTATAATACTGCTTCCTATGTACAGGAATATAACTACTATAATAGTGCTCTTATGTACAAGAATATAGCTACTATGATACTGCTCTTATGTACAAGAATATAACTACTACAATACTGCTCCTATGTACAAGAATATAACTACTATAATACTGCTCCTATGTACAAGAATATAACTACTATAATACTGCCTCCTATGGACAAAAACATAACTACTATAATACTGCTCTTATGTACAAGAATATAACTACTATAATACTGCTCCTATGTACAAGAATGTATCTACTATAATACTGCTCCTATGTACAGGAATATAACTACTATAATACTGCTCCTATGTACAAGAATATATCTACTATAATACTGCTCCTTTGTCAAGAAATCTAACTACTATAATACTGCTCCTATGTATAAAAATATAACTACAATAATACTGCCCCTATGTACAAGAATATAACTACTATAATACTGCCTCCTATGTATAAGAATATAACTACTATAATACTGCCTCCTATGTACAAGAATATAACTACTATAATACTGCCTCCTATGTACAAAAATATAACTAACATAATACTGCCTCCTATGTACAAGAATATAACTACTATAATACTGCTCCAATGTATAAGAATATAACTACTATAATACTGCTCCTATGTACAAGAATATAACTACTATAATACTGCTCCTATGTACAAGAATATAACTACTATAATACTGCTTCCTATGTACAGGAATATAACTAATATAATACTGCTCCTATGTACAAGAATATAAGTACAATAATACTACCTCCTATGTACAAGAATATAACTACTATAATACTGCCTCCTATGTACAAGAATATAACTACTATAATACTGCTCCTATATACAAGAATATAACTACTATAATACTGATCCTATGTACAAGAATATAACTACTATAATACTGATCCTATGTACAAGAATACAACTACTATAATACTGTTCCTATGTACAAGAATATAACTACTATAATACTGCTCCTATGTACAAGAATATAACTACTATAATACTGCTCCTATGTACAAGAATATAACTACTATAATACTGCTCCTATGTACAAGAATATAACTACTATAATACTGCTCTTATGTACAAGAATATAACTACTATAATACTGATCCTGTGTACAAGAATATAACTAATATAATACTGCCTCCTATGTACAAGAATATAACTACTATAATACTGCTCCTATGTACAGGAATATAACTACTATAATACTGCTCCTATGTACAAGAATATAACTACTATAATACTGCTCTTATGTACAAGAATATAACTACTATAATACTGCTCCTGTGTACAAGAATATAACTACTATAATACTGCCTCCTATGTACAAGAATATAACTACTATAATACTGCTCCTATGTACAGGAATATAACTACTATAATACTGCTCCTATGTACAAGAATATAACTACTATAATACTGCTCTTATGTACAAGAATATAACTACTATAATACTGCTCCTGTGTACAAGAATATAACTACTATAATACTGCCTCCTATGTACAAGAATATAACTACTATAATACTGCTCCTATGTACAGGAATATAACTACTATAATACTGCTCCTATATACAAGAATATAACTACTATAATACTGATCCTATGTACAAGAATACAACTACTATAATACTGTTCCTATGTACAAGAATATAACTACTATAATACTGCTCCTATGTACAAGAATATAACTACTATAATACTGCTCTTATGTACAAGAATATAACTACTATAATACTGCTCCTGTGTACAAGAATATAACTACTATAATACTGCCTCCTGTGTACAAGAATATAACTACTATAATACCGATCCTATGTACAAGAATATATCTACTATAATACTGCTCCTAAGTACAAGAATATAACTACTATAATACTGCTCATATGTACAAGAATTTAACTACTATAATACTGCTCCTATGTACAAGAATATAACTACTATAATACCGATCCTATGTACAAGAATATAACTACTATAATACCGATCCTATGTACAAGAATATAACTTCTATAATACTGCTCCTATGTTCAAGAATATATCTACTATAATACTGCTCCTAAGTACAAGAATATAACTACTATAATACTGCTCATATGTACAAGAATTTAACTACTATAATACTGCTCCTATGTACAGGAATATAACTACTATAATACTGCCTCCTATGTACAAGAATATAACTACTATAATACTGCCTCCTATGTACAAGAATATAACTACTATAATACTGCTCCTATGTACAGGAATATAACTACTATAATACTGCTCCTATGTACAAGAATATAACTACTATAATACTGCTCCTATGTACAGGAATATAACTACTATAATACTGCTCCTATATACTAGAATATAACTACTATAATACTGATCCTATGTACAAGAATACAACTACTATAATACTTTTCCTATGTACAAGAATATAACTACTATAATACTGCTCCTATGTACAAGAATATAACTACTATAATACTGCTCTTATGTACAAGAATATAACTACTATAATACTGCTCCTGTGTACATGAATATAACTACTATAATACTGCCTCCTGTGTACAAGAATATAACTACTATAATACCGATCCTATGTACAAGAATATAACTTCTATAATACTGCTCCTATGTACAAGAATATATCTACTATACTACTGCTCCTAAGTACAAGAATATAACTACTATAATACTGCCTCCTATGTACAAGAATATAACTACTATAATACTGCTCCTATGTACAAGAATATAACTACTATAATACTGCTCCTATGTACAAGAATTTAACTACTATAATACTGCTCCTATGTACAAGAATATAACTACTATAATACCGATCCTATGTACAAGAATATAACTTCTATAATACTGCTCCTATGTACATGAATATATCTACTATAATACTGCTCCTAAGTACAAGAATATAACTACTATAATAGTGCTCCTATGTACAAGAATTTAACTACTATAATACTGCTCCTATGTACAAGAATATAACTACTATAATACTGCTCTTATGTACAAGAATATAACTACTATAATACTGCCCCCTATGTACAAGAATATAACTAATATAATACTGCCTCCTAAGTACAAGAATATAACTACTATAATACTGCTCTTATGTACAAGAATATAACTACTATAATACTGCCCCCTATGTACAAGAATATAACCAATATAATACTGCTCCTATGTACAAGAATATAACTACTATAATACTGCCCCCTATGTACAAGAATATAACTAATATAATACTGCCTCCTAAGTACAAGAATATAACTACTATAATACTGCTCTTATGTACAAGAATATAACTACTATAATACTGCCCCCTATGTACAAGAATATAACCAATATAATACTGCTCCTATGTACAAAAATATAACTACTATAATACTGCCTCCTAAGTACAAGAATATAACTACTATAATACTGCTCATATGTACAAGAATATAACTACTATATTACTTCTCCCCCTGGGTACATGAATTCTGCTATGACAGATTTTTCTCCCACACTCCTCGTAAGCTAATCATATAGGAAAATAAATCTGCTTCTCCAGATATTGGACTTCCCCTTGAGATCTAAGATCTGAATTAGGTAGAATTTGTCCGTGTTGGAAATGCAGGTTAATACAACTGCGTCGGATGACGGGAATGTAGGCCATAATGCCATGAGGACAAATCAAAACAGTGACTTTTTTCAGGTTTAAGTTTTCATTAGAATAGAAACAGTGTAAGGAACCGCCTGAGGCGAATTCATTCTGCGGCCCATGTTAAGAACATGATGGATTTGCCAGAGGCGTCTTTAACTCCTGGGACTCAGGCTGAGGGAAGTGGAACCATCAAGCTCTTGCTAGACAGTTTTGTGGACAGGCATTGGTGACGTGTTGACTAATACTTGGATATACTGCAAATAAGTGTCTCCAAAATCCAAACATTCTTTCTTTGTGCATTGTGATGGTGAAGGACAGTGGAAGAACAAGGCAGCGAAGTACATGTGCCAATTTCCATAATGTCTGTGCCTTAACTTGGTGCCACTTTCCCTGGTTCCCTCTGGTTGGGTTGTTGCTTCTGCTTCTGCTTATTACATGCCACTAGTCATCACCCAATACATGTTATAAGGGGTGTCCCTGTAGGGGAATTCATCCGTGCTAAACGTAATTGCAGCACTGAAGCCGGCTTTTTGGCTGAATGTGAAGCAATCACTGTCAGACTCACGAACAGGGGCTACCCTAAATGGATGTTAAATAGAGCCAAAGACATTGCAACCAGAAAATCTAGAGATGAACTATTATTTGGGCTGGGTCACAAAACCAAAGATGGGAACAACGAACATCAGAGTCCCAACACCCAAAGCAATAGAACTGAGATTTGTACCTATTCGAACAAAAACAAAAATAATGAGAACAAAAACAAGATAAAGAGATATAATAAGAATAATGAGGTACACCCACTTTAGTTCTAACGTACAGTCGCCAATTTAAAGAAGCCTGCAACTTGATCAGGGGCTGTTTACCAATCCTATATGAGGACAAATTCCTCCATAATGTGTTGCGACAGGGTTGTAGAATTGTACCAAGGAGAGCCCCAGTTTTATCCTCCTCTTTGTCACCGTCTTTATTTCGAAAACCGACAAATATACCTCGATGTTGGCTATTATACAAAGGTTTTACTGAAATGTGGACACCACCCTGTAAAACATGCAATTTCGTTAAAGTCACAACAAACTTTCAAAACTCCGATCATTCGAAACTTTTCAAATCAAATCTTATACTGAATTGCAATACTACAGGAGTGGTGTACACAATAACCTGCACAGACTGCGATTTAATGTATATCGGAGTACTACCCGTAAGTTCAAGAATCGCTTTCTGGAGCATGTGAATTATGTTCTAAACCCTGCAGCGTTAAATATATCCAATGTTGCCAAACACTTTATTTCAATCCATAATCGGAAAATTAATTCCATGCAATGTCATGTGATTGAAAAAGTGAATATACCTGACAGAAAGGGGGACCATCGAAGAAAAATTCTGCTTAGAGAGGCTTTCTGGATATTCAGACTTAACACAAGAGTTCCTATGGGTCTCAATTTAAGAAAAGAAATTATGCATTTCTATTAAAATAAACCAGTTAAGAAGTAGTCGGATCCGCAGCAATCAAGTATAATGGTCTTTTTGTGTGAACATAGCTGTCTAGAACGAATGTGTCTATTTATGTATTTACATGATCCATGCGATTTTATTATCACATGTGAACAGTAACGTATATGTTTTTAATTATAAAGCATCATGTTTAAAGGCAAATGAAACATCAACTCATGTATGAGATGAAGCGGTTTACCATTGTCATTATAAATGTTCTTTAACTGCGCACATAGAGCCATCATGTTGTTGATGTATACCACCTGCTTGTGATTAAACCCTGTGTCTCCGCCTTTTCTTGGGCGGTCCCAGGGTAACCATTTAAGTATGGGTCACAATCAAACCATTTTTGTTACGACTAAGGACAAGACTGTCCGAAACGCGTAAACTACCAGTCATTGTGTGAACACGATTGTATACTGAACCCCGAATAAAGGAAGCTTTTACTGCATAATCAGGTGCCGGAACCATTCCTTTCTTTTCTTGTTGTTGCTTCTGTGTCTGGTGGGTTAGTGCTCCTGCTCCTGCTCTGCCATGACTTACTGTCTTTATTCTTGGTGTCTAGTTGTTGAATATCCCAGTCCTTCATGTGCCATGAATCACTGCCTCAATCCCTGGTGTCCAGTGGTTTTGTGCCTTTGTATCCAATGTCCAGTCCCTGGTGTCCCTTGGTGTAGTGTCCCAGTTCATGCTTTGTCGTAACTGTTTTGGTCCCTTGTGTCCACTGGTTGAATGTCCCAGTTCACCAGGTGCCATGAACCACTGCCTCAACCCCTGGTGTCTAGAAGTTTTGTGCCCTTGTATGTAATGTCCAGACCCTGGTGTCCAGTGGTTGAATGTCCCAGTTCTGTATGTGCCACGAATCACTGCCTCACTCTCTGATGTCCAGTGGTTTGTACCTTTGTAACGGAGGACCTGTCCTTGATGACCACTGGTAGAGTGCTCCTGTTCCTCCTGAGCCCTGGTCTAGAGCCTTAGTCTCTGGTGTGCATTTGCTTTGTGTCCAAATTCCTGCTGTGTCTAAACTGTTTTGGTCCCTTGTGTCCACTGGTTGAATGTCCCAATTCTCCATGTGCTATGAATTACTGCCTCACTCCCTGGTGTCCAGTGGTTTTGTGCCTTTGTATCCAATGTCCAGTCCCTGGAGTCCAGTGGTGTAGTGTCCTAGTTCATGCTTTGTCGTAACTGTTTTGGTCCCTTGTGTCCACTGGTTTGATGTCCCAGTTCTCCAGGTGCCATGAATCACTGCCTCAACCCCTGGTGTTGAGAAGTTTTGTGCCTTTGTATGTAGTGTCCAGAACCCGGTATCAGTGGTTTTGTGCCCTTGTATGTAATGTCCAGACCCTGGTATCAGTGGTTGAATGTCCCAGTTCTGTATGTGCCACGAATCACTGCCTCACTCTCTGATGTCCAGTGGTTTGTACCTTTGTAACGGAGGACCTGTCCTTGATGACCACTGGTAGAGTGCTCCTGTTCCTCCTTGTTCCTCCTGAGCCATTATGAGACTCTGGTGTCCATTTGGTTTGTGTCCGAATTCCTGCTGTGTCTTATCTGTTTAGGTCCCTTGTGTCTACTGGTTGAAGGTCCCAGTTCTCCAGGTGCCATGAATTACTGCCTCACTCACTGGTGCCCACTGGTTTTGTGCCTTGGTATCTAATATCCAGTCCCTGGTGTCCAGTGGTGTAGTGTCCCAGTTCATGCTGTGTTCTAACTGTTTTGGTCCTTAGTGTCCAGTGGTTGAATGTCCCAGTACTTGGGGTGCCATAAATGACTGCCTCGCTCCCTGGTCTCCAATGGTGTTGTGCCTTTGTAGCTAATGTCCAGACCCCGGTACCCAGTAGGATGTCACACTTTTCTAGATCTTAATGCTCTTGTCCTAAGATACAAACGTATCTCTCATCCACAGGATATCCCAATCCTGTGTGTGTGTAACAGGTGATCACAAGAATCTAGGGGCCCGAATGGAGTGGTGGGAGAACATGTGCATGACATTTATTCTCGAGAGACCACTACTGTAGATACCCGAGTCCCATAGAGACTGGTGGTGTGCATGTATAACCATTGCTCCATTTATTTATGGAACCCAGGACTCCTGATCTCATGATCGTGGGGGTCTCATCAGTCTGACTCCCACCAATCAAATAATTGTCCTCTATTATAGGGATATGGAATATGTTTACGTATTGGGATGACATCCTTAATGTCCTAGTTCATGGCGTGCCAATACTCGATGCTTCTGGTGTCCACTGCTTCTGTCCCACAGGTCCTCATGTCCAGCACCTTGAGCCCACCTATCCTGGTCCAAGAAGTTGAAAGGCTGAAAATGTGATGGCCTCACCTGAGGCATAGTAAATATGTTTAGATTCATGAGGCCAGGTTTCAGAATTAGTGATGAGCAGCATAGTCAATATTCGAATTCGCGATATTTTGTAAATATTCGTTAGAATATTCATCATATATTCGCGAAAATTCATATTTGAGATTATTTTATTGATTGCGAAAAATCGGCAATGTAATATTCGCGTATGCGAATATTCTAAAACACGAATATATAGCCCAATAGAATATAGTGCTATATATTCGTTTTTTAGATTTTTTTGGTGAACAGCCATTGGCCCAAAAGCAACTTAAGCGGGGAGGAATCATGACTTCAGATGGAAAAAAGGACTGAATATTCTAAACTATAGTGCTATATATTTGTTTTTACAGTGCTGTATATTCGTGTTTTAGAATATTCGCGAATATTACATTGCCGATTTTTCGCATAAGAGAGAATAAATTAAATAATGAAGAATATTCTAATTCACTACAGACTATCAATATTGCAGCCTTCTCACATTGGGCCACAAGCAAGAAGCGGTAGGTATACTAGGTAATAGGTTCAGATGAAAAAAAAAACTAAGAAAAAACGAATATTCGAATTTACGAATATATATTACCATATTTGAAATATTCACAAATTCTTGAAGTGCCGATATTCGGGTTAAAAATTTGCAATTCGAATATTTGCCCTCAACACTAACCCCAACATGGTCCCTTCCAATTGGGAGGTGCACGGTTGTCTTTTTGCAGACTTTTCAGTTGTTGGGTTACGGTTCCCAGAATCCCGACTTGGAAATGACTCGGGAGACTGCTTCAGATATATTAATTGTGTCTTACCCCTGCTGTTACCCTGGGTTCACACCTGAGCGTTCTTGAAATGCGCGTTTTAGTCGCGCGTATTACAGCGCATTTTTGCAAATAGTAGCGCAGCGTTAGATGCAGCGTTCTTGTGATTGACTACTGTGGTGTCAATCACAAAACGCAGCGACAAGCGCCCCAAAAAAGCTCAAGTACTTGTTTATGCGTCGGGCGTTTTACAGCGGCGTTCAAACGCGCTGTAAAACGCTCAAGTGAGAACCAGGGCCATAGGAAAGCATTGGTTTTCATGTGTTGAGCGTTTTACAGCGCGTTTGAACGCGCTGTAAAACGCTCAGGTGTGAACTTAGGGTTAATATTGTAGCTGTAAAATCTCAATGTCAGGAGGCAGCCGGTCAGCACAGCCTATAAATGTCATTTTATCATTGCGTATACTTCTTTTTTCACTGTTCATCCCAAATACCTCCATAAAAACATTTATAATTCCTTCTAATTAGGCAAACGCTAATTTCCATGTCGTCGTAATCCATTAAAGGCGCGAATCATTTGCCTTTAAGTCTCCTGCTCTTCAGCTAATGTCTGATATGAACCACTGAACGCGCTCAGCTCACGTGGAAACCATAAATTTGTGCAGGGCACCAAGAGAAGCGCAATCTGTCACGAAGGAAGACAAAGGTAACACAAAATGGTAATTTTGCATAATTGGGAATTTTCTAATTATTGCCCGTTATAGACCAGACGCCACTAATTACTCTCATTCTAACACCGATTAACTCCCATATTAATGGTGAGGGACCTTGCAGGAGGAGGCTGGTTTTCACATTTGGTCTTCTTTTGCTTTTACGGTAGTACGGTATTTCATTGCAATTCTCGACTCTTGGATTTTATCATTACTCCACCCAATGAGGGACACAATGAAGTAACGAGCAAGGAGGGACATCGGTTCATGGTGGCCCAAGGTTTGCTCTGCTTACTGAAGGGTGATGACACCCCATACTGTGTCCTACATTAGTGTTGAGCACGAATATTCGAATCGCAAATTTTTATCGTGAATATCGCCACTTTGAGAATTCGCGAATACTTAGAATATAGTGCTTTATATTTGTATTTGCGAATAGTGTTGAATTTACTGCAAATTTATTGCGAATATCGGCACTTGGCAACATCCCTAACAAACAATAGGAAGTTGCCTACCCCTTAGTGTTAATCGCGAATATTCTAATTGCGAATATATTATATTAACGATTTTCGCAATCAAGTAAATAATTACTGGAGATCACTAATTCTCGAATTTTCGAAATATCGCAAATTCAAATATTGCCCATTGAAATTTTGTAACTCCATATCAAGGGGAACGTATGGCTTTTTATATTAATCTATGTCTGTCCATGAGACATATGTTATAAACAGGCTTCATGGGGGATTATAGCAGATGTTACCTTCTATCACCATCCGACAGATCATTTACAACATGAACATATAAAACGTCAAGTAAAACATTGTACATTCATTACATATTTTATGGTCTTATCCTCACTACTATACTCCAGAGCTGCACTCACTATTCTGCTGGTGCAGTCACTGTATACATACATTACATTACTTATCCTGTACTGATCCTGAGTTACATCCTATATTATACTCCAGAGCTGCACTCACTATTCTGCTGATGCAGTCACTGTGTGCATACATTACTTATCCTGTACTGATCCCGGGTTACATCCTGTATTATACTCCAGAGCTGCACTCACTATTCTGCTGGTGCAGTCACTGTGTACATTACATTACTATTCCTGTACTGATCCCGAGTTACATCCTGTATTATACTCCAGAGCTGCACTCACTATTCTGCTGGTGCAGTCACTGTGTACATACATTACTTATCCTGTACTGATCCTGAGTTACATCCTGTATTATACTCCAGAGCTATACTCACTATTCTGCTGGTGGAGTCACTGTATACATACATTACTTATCCTGTACTGATCCTGAGTTACATCCTGTATTATACTCCAGAGCTGCACTCACTATTCTGCTGGTGGAGTCACTGTGTACATACATTACTTATCCTGTACTGATCCTGAGTTACATCCTGTATTATACTCCAGAGCTGCACTCACTATTCTGCTGGTGCAGTCAGTGTGTACATACATTACTTATCCTGTACTGATCCTGAGTTACATCCTGCATTATACTCCAGAGCTGCACTCACTATTCTGCTGGTGGAGTCACTGTGTACATACATTACTTGTCCTGTACTGATCCTAAGTTACATCCTGCATTATACTCCAGAGCTGCACTCACTATTCTGCTGGTGGAGTCACTGTGTACATACATTACTTATCCTGTACTGATCCTGAGTTACATCCTGTATTATACTCCAGAGCTGCACTCACTATTCTGCTGGTGGAGTCACTGTGTACATACATTACTTATCCTGTACTGATCCTAGAGTTACATCCTGTATTATACTCCCAGAGCTGCACTCACTATTCTGCTGGTGCAGTCACTGTGTACATACATTACTTATCCTGTACTGATCTGGAGTTACATCCTGTATTATACTCCAGAGCTGCACTCACTATTCTGCTGGTGCAGTCACTGTGTACATACATTACTTATCCTGTACTGATCCTGAGTTACATCCTGTATTATACTCCAGAGCTGCACTCACTATTCTGCTGGTGCAGTCACTGTGTACATACATTACTTATCCTGTACTGATCCTGAGGTTACATCCTGTATTATACTCCAGAGCTGCACTCACTATTCTGCTGGTGCAGTCACTGTGTACATACATTACTTATCCTGTACTGATCCTGAGTTACATCCTGTATTATACTCCAGAGCTGCACTCACTATTCTGCTGGTGCACTCACTGTGTACATACATTACTATTCCTGTACTGATCCTGAGTTACATCCTGTATTATACTCCAGAGCTGCACTCACTATTCTGCTGGTGCAGTCACTGTGTACATACATTACTTATCCTGTACTGATCCTGAGTTACATCCTGTATTATACTCCAGAGCTGTACTCACTATTCTGCTGGTGGAGTCATTGTGTACATACATTACTTGTCCTTTACTGATCCCAAATTACATCCTGCATTATACTCCAGAGCTGCACTCACTATTCTGCTGGTGGAGTCATTGTGTACATACATTACTTGTCCTGTACTGATCCCTAATTACATCCTGCATTATACTCTAGAGCTGCACTCACTAATCTGCTGGTGGAGTCACTGTGTACATACATTACTTTTCCTGCACAGGATCAGCACACCCCTCTCCTGAAATCCTCTGTGCTGCTGGGAGGACCCTGCTCCTTCCACTATGTAACTCTCAGCCTGTGACCTCTACAAGATCAGCACACTCCTCTCCTGAAATCCTCTGTGCTGCTGGGAGGACCCTGCTCCTTCCACTATGTAACTCTCAGCCTGTGATCTCCACAGGATCAGCACACTCCTCTCCTGAAATCCTCTGTGCTGCTGGGAGGACCCTGCTCCTTCCTCTATGTAACTCTCAGCCTGTGACCTCCACAGGATCAGCACACTCCTCTCCTGAAATCCTCTGTGCTGCTGGGAGGACCCTGCTCCTTCCACTATGTAACTCTCAGCCTGTGACCTCCACAGGATCAGCACACTCCTCTCCTGAAATCCTCTGTGCTGCTGGGAGGACCCTGCTCCTTCCTCTATGCAACTCTCAGCCTGTGACCTCCACAGGATAAGCACACTCCTCTCCTGAAATCCTCTGTGCTGCTGGGAGGACCCTGCTCCTTCCTCTATGTAACTCTCAGTCTGTGACCTCCACAAGATCAGCACACTCCTCTCCTGAAATCCTCTGTGCTGCTGGGAGGACCCTGCTACTTCCACTATGTAACTCTCAGTCTGTGACCTCCACAAGATCAGCACAGTCCTCTCCTGAAATCCTCTGTGCTGCTGGGAGGACTCTGCTATTTCCACTATGTAACTCTCAGTCTGTGACCTCCACAGGATCAGCACACTCCTCTCCTGAAATCCTCTGTGCTGCTGGGAGGACCCTGCTCCTTCCACTATGTAACTCTCAGCCTGTGACCTCTACAGGATCAGCGCACTCCTCCCCTGAAATCCTCTGTGCTGCTGGGAGGACCCTGCTCCTTCCTCTATGAAACTCTCAGCCTGTGACCTCCACAAGATCAGCGCACTCCTCCTGAAATCCTCTGTGCTGCTGGGAGGACCCTGCTCCTTCCACTATGTAACTCTCAGCCTGTGACCACCACAAGATTAGCACACTTCTCTCCTGAAATCCTCTGTGCTGCTGGGAGGACCCTGCTCCTTCCTCTATGTAACTCTCAGCCTGTGACCTCCACAAGATCAGCGCACTCCTCCTGAAATCCTCTGTGCTGCTGGGAGGACCCTGCTCCTTCCACTATGTAACTCTCAGCCTGTGACCACCACAAGATTAGCACACTTCTCTCCTGAAATCCTCTGTGCTGCTGGGAGGACCCTGCTCCTTCCTCTATGTAACTCTCAGCCTGTGACCTCCACAAGATCAGCGCACTCCTCCTGAAATCCTCTGTGCTGCTGGGAGGACCCTGCTCCTTCCTCTATGTAACTCTCAGCCTGTGACCACCACAAGATTAGCACACTTCTCTCCTGAAATCCTCTGTCCTGCTGGGAGGACCCTGCTCCTTTCTCGTCTCAGCATGCTATGGTACTATCTGCCGCAGTTTGCAGCGCCATGTGGTCAGGTCCTATTTACAGGATGAGCTCCTCGCTGTCCATGGTCCTGAAAGCACGTTTAAAGGGGTCGTTATGGTTTTTCGCAGGTAGCAAAGCTGTGATTGTCACGG
>JAKVIS010004214.1:0-14550 GCA_033119425.1 Bufotes viridis | reverse complement strand
TATGTTTCTGTAAACTGCAGAATCAGGGTAATAGATATTCAGGTTTGTTTGGCTGTTAATCTTTGCTGTGTTTCAGGAAAAATTGATTAACCACATCCGGGCCATTTACCGTCTTCCTGACAAGCTTAATTTTGCAAATCTGGCATGTGTCACTTTATGTGGTAATAACTTTGGAACACTTTTACTTATCCAAAGCCATTCTGAGACTGTTTTCTCGTGACACATTGTATTTCATGATAGTCATAAATTTGAGTCAATATATTTCACCTTTATTTATAAAATAATCCCAAATTTGCAAAAAAATAATGAAAAAATTTGCACTTTTCAAAATTTTAATTTCTCTGCTTTTAAAACAGAAAGTGATGGCTCATATAATATTTATTACTTAACATTCCCTATATGTCTACTTTATGTTGGTATCATTTTGTAAATGTCATTTTATTATTTTAGGACATTAAAAGGCTTAGAATTTTAGAAGCAAAATTTCCAAAACCCACTTTTATCCCTCAAAGACTCGAGGTTTTTTCATTTTTATGTTTTTCGTTTTGCGCTCCTGCCTTCCGAGAGCCATAACTTTTTATTTTTACGTTCACTTGGCCATATAAGGGCTTTTTTTTTTGCAGGACAAGTTGTAATTTTCAACGCCACCATTTAATATTGCATACGATGTAGTGGGAAGCGGGAAAAAAATTCCAAATGCGGTGAAATTTCATAAAAAAACAATTCCACCACAGTTTTACGGGTTTTTAAATTACGACGCTTGATGTGCGATAAAACTGACCATTTAGTTTTATTTAAGCACATTTTGATTTGATTCGGATGGTTCACCGAATTTTCCCCAAATTTTTTATTTCAATCTGAATATATTTGTGATGAATCGTAGTTAAAAATCAGCAATTTCCCGTCTGCAGAAAGCCAATATATTGGTGTAGAACACTGTAGTATTGTAGACACATGCATAAGTAGTTCACTGTGGTAATTTATAAGTTATTTTGCATCTGTATGACAGGCATTTAACATGTATCACTCATAGAATCGCTTCAAACTGCATTTATTTAGTCAGTTACAGGGTTAAAACTGACCAAAAAGAATTCAAGTGTGAACTTATCCTTACAGGTCAATCTTAGCGTCAGGTATAAAGAACTGTGCAGTGGCCCAAGACTGTACTATAGAGTGAATGAGTGCACTCCTTTTCACCGTCAGCTGATTACACATAGATTTCTAGACAGTCAGTTCTGTTGCACGCGGATACAAGTAGACCCCCATGAAAGAGTAGAGAGGGTGTCAGCAGTAAGTTTGTGTTGACTTCACTGTTTATTTTGCCCTTCTTCTGATCCGTCACTAAGAACAACCCCCAAACGGATCCTGTCTTTTGAGCATCCGCCTTCACGTGGTCAGAATTTGGTCAGTAATCCATCAGTATTGCTTCAGGCCAAAAAGCTGTAGTGGATTCAAAACAGAGATGACACATGATTAGAATGTTTGCATGTCTTCTGTGTTTGTACCCATTTCTGCTTTTGGCTTCAGGAAATCATGAGCATATCCTGATGCAAAATATGGACCGTGTGATACAGCGCCTTATGGATGCTCCAAAGACAGGATCCGTTAATGTCTATCATTTTTCCATCCTTGGTGATGTCAACAAGGCCAGACAGGGACACTAGAGTAGTGAGGGTGGCAATAGCATGAAGATTCAGCACAGTGGCCCAGTTACAGTATGGGAGGGTGGAAACCGAATGAGGAGTCAACATAGTGGCCGAGTCACAGATTGGAGAGGTTGCAACCGCATGAAGAGTCAACAAAGTTGCCCACTTACAGTATGAGGAGGGTGGCAACGACATGAGGAATAAACACAATAGCCCAGTCTCAGAGTAGTGGGTGGCAGCCGCATGAGGAGTCGACAAAGTGGCCCAGTCACATAGTGGTGAGGGTGGCAACCAGATTAACAGTCCACATAATGACACAGTTACACAGTGTGAAGGGTTGCAGACGCATAATGAGTTAACACCAGAGTTGAGCGAACACCTGGATGTTCGGGTTCGGGAAGTTGGGCCGAGCATCAAGAAAATATTCAGGATCCAAACTCGACCTGAACTTCACCCGAACCCGAACTCCATTAAAGTCAATGGGGACCCGAACTTTTGGGCACTAAACAAGCTGTAAAATAGCCCAGGAAAGGGTTAGAGGGCTGCAAAAGGTAGCAAAATGTAGGTAAATCTCCTGCAAAAACAAATGTGGATAGGGAAATGACTTAAAATAAAATAAATAAGAATTAACCAATATCAATTGGCAACTTGGAGGAGGAGGAGGTGGAAAGGGAGGTTGGGGTGGCGTCAGGTGGGAATGCTATGGATGTTGAAGTTCTCATCACAGCCAAAAGGATTCATGTCTGCCTGCAGTGCCGCAGGCTCTCATTCATAGACTCAGGGCCATGGAACCCACAAGAGGAGTGCGGTCCCGTAACAGCAACACAGGCCTCAGGTCAACCTGCAATAGAACAGGCCATTATCATTTATGTAGGTCCCTGACACCCAGACAGAGGAGAGGTCATTTGACAGTAAAAAAGAGTTTAATGTATCCCACAAAGACAGCAAGAAATTAAACGAAATATAGGCCACTGACACCCACACAATAGAGGCGGTCATTAGACAGTAAAAGAAATATATAATGCTGTTATCAGAGGCAGACACACAAAAAGGCCACACTGCTGAGCTCTGCAATGACGGCATTCTGGTGGTGGCAACAGCATGCGTTGACTGGCGTGCTGTCTGGCTAACCCTGGGTGCTGATACATGCTGTCTGACTGTGCCACTAACTCCTTGCAACTACCTCCCCTGCTTCCAACTCGTCTCCTCCTTCTGTCTGTCTCCCCTTCTGAACTTTCCCCCTCTTCTTCTCTTCGAGCAGGCACCCACGTGGCATCCGTGGACACATCGTCATCATCAACCGCTTCACTTGTATCTGACACCTCAGCAAAGGAAGCAGCAGCGGGTACAACATCATCATCATCATCATCACACTGTACGCCCATGTGTGTAATCCTGCCTGACTGGAGACATATCCCCGTAATGTACATCATCTGGCAATAATGGTTGCGCATCACTAATTGCATCCAACTGATGTAAATAACTCCTCTGACGGATCAAGTGAAGCGGCTGTGGTGGCTGTGGTGGTAGTGGTGGTGGCGGCGGGCGGGAGCGTGGTAACTTGAGAGCAGGTGACCGAAGCTGAGCTGGAGGAGGATGGTGCGCCAAGGTTCTTAGCGGAAGCTGTTGAAGATTGGGTGTCCTGTCTAAGCCAGTCAACTATGTCCTCAGAATTTTTCGGGTTCAGGGTACGTGGCCTCTGATCACTGGGCATTATTCCAGGGACAGTGGAAATCACAGCACCACGACCACGACGGCCCCTGCGGGTGGCCTGCCTCTGCCTGTCATTTTTTTAGATAAGTGGTACTACGCGTGCTAGATACTGTGCCACCTGGTATAAGTGGTGGGCACTGGCAGTAGGGCACACTACAGTCTGTGAAGTGGGCCTGACACACACTGGCAGCAGGCAAGCAACTGAAATTAGACTAAAGTGTAAAAATGAAATGCCCTATTTATTGGCAAGCTACTGTGCCACCCGGTATGAGTGGTGGGCACTGGCAGTGGGCACACTACAGTCAGTGGAAGTCGGCCTGACACACACTGGCAGGCAACTAACCTTAGATTAAAGGGTAAAAGTTAAATACCTTTTTATGATGCAAAGTCCTGTGCCACGGTATGAGTGGTGGGCACTGGCAGTGGGCACACTACAGTCAGTGGAAGTCGGCCTGACACACACTGGCAGGCAACTAACCTTTGATTAAAGGGTAAAAATGAAATGCCTTTTTTGATGCAAAGTCCTGTGCCACACGGTATGAGTGGTGGGCACTGGCAGTGGGCACACTACAGTCTGTGGACCTGCAGCTCCTCACATGAGCAGGCCAGGCAACTGCAAATATATATGGAGAAAAATAAATAAAAGCAGACTAATGTAGCAGCCCTAAAAAGATCAGATGAGTCTTTCAGCACTGGAGTGGACAGTGAATACACTAGCCTAGCTATCGATTTCCCTATTAAATCAGCAGCAGTTACACTGTCCCTCCTCTCACTAAGACTGCAGCTTCCAAATGAAACTCAAAATGGATGCTGTCCAGGAGATGGGAGGGTCTGGGAGGGAGGGTATGCTGCTGATTGGCTGGAATGTGTCTGCTGACTGTGAGGTACAGGGTCAAAGTTTGCTCAATGATGATGTATGGGGGCGGACTGAACATCGCATATGTTCGCCCACCGCGCGAACGCGAACAAGCTATGTTCACCGGGAACTGTTCGCGGCGAATAGTTCTGGACATCTCTACCTTTCAGGTCTGGTGATATTGTGCTGATGAAGATACTGAAAAAGGGATAAAGACCGGGTGAATTTGCCTACAGCGCCCCACCACTGTCGTGGCAGTAACCAGGACAGCAGTGCTGACAGAGCAATTGCCCACCTGGATCCACGCTATGCGAATAAAAATGGTAGAGAGGAACAAGGCAACCAAGAAGGAACAACAAGAAGGGGTACTAATGGAGGCAGACAGCCTTGACCCCTAACGAGATGACACAGTCGGAGGAATTCCTTAAAATGGCTGAGACGTGCAGTTCTGACAATTGCAGCCTTATGCCTCCTAATAACTGTTCTGCGATCATGGGACAGACAGACGTACTCTAACAACAGGATGCAGATGGGAGGACAACGTGTGGAAGACAAAGGAGAATCTGTGGCTGTACCTGGCCAAGACCCTGAACCTAACTGATTTCTGTCTTCGAACCACCTTGTCTGCATCCAATATTCTAGAAACCTGCCTGGTAGCAGTGCCCACTCCAGTGTCTATATGGACAAGGCTCCTGCGTTCCCAGTGGAATGACACTGATTTAGAAGAACATGATGTTAGATATGGACATGTGAATCCTTATTATGTCTGCTATAATTGCTCTACACATAGATATCTACAAGGTAATATGATCAGAATAATTACAGGTCTAGTCACAGCTGCAGAAGTATGCTAGAATTTCACTTGTGATGAAAAATTACTACATCCTTGCATACAAGCAAAGAAACAAAATAAGAACAAACCAGATATTTGCCAACGGGGCGTAAGTAGTTGCAAAAAGATGATATCAGGAAGAAATATGCAATGTAATATCACAAAGATAGTGCCATCCTTAGACAAACATGTTAGCATGCGGAAACTTCAGTTACACGTACATACCAGCAAACATTACAGATGGACCCTGCACGATAGCTAGGTTAACATTAGCCATGATACCATTACTTCCTGCAACACAAACACGTTATACACGAGAATCTTCTGTGCAGTTACCAGAAGATTGTAATTATAATGTGAACCTTCTCTCAGAAACAGAGTACTTAAGCCTGGCAATATCAATGGTAGGAGTACCAGGGTTAGCTGCATATAACCACAAGACAATCTCAAGGCTTGCTTGCTTTATGGTAAAACAAATAAATGTCACTAGCGCAATCTTGCAGGACATATTGCTAGATATACAGTCATATAAGAAGGCAATTCTGCAGAATAGGGCAACCATTGATTATCTGCTATTACAACATGGTATAGGGTGCTCTGCTTTTTCAGGTATGTGCTGTTTTAATTTGTCAGATCATTCCCAAGGGATAAAGGATAAGATCTGCCAATTAGAAGAAATGATAAAACACATAAAACAAGATGCTAATCAAGGATGGTGGGATTGGCTTTTTAGCTGGATACCTGACTTTGGTCAAATCCGATATGTATTAGGAGTGGTGTTTGCTATCATCGCTTATAATGATATGCTTATGTAGCTGTGTACAATGCGTATCCTCGCTTCTTTCCACATGTCAAAGTTTCACTGAAAAGAGGGTGCGCTCGACATCTTATTATACTCCAGTGCTCACAGGTGAGATGAGCAATACCTCACCAAGACCTGAAGAATATACCCCAGAGGCTTATATGGAATACTTAAAAACTTATAGGCAAAGAGGGGCAAGGAGAACCATATAATATGAATATAAGGTTCTAAGAGGGGATTGAAGGAATGGGCTGTCTTGAACTTTGTATAAGAACATTCTGTCATAACCAAAATGTTTTGGGCAGCCGAGTATCTAACAGGAATTCCTTATCTTGTCCATGTCAGCTAGTACGTGGAGCATGAAGGCCAGGATGTAACTGGAGAAAGTATGTTGTATGACGGTGTGTGTCTCTATGATTGGAGGCTATATTGCTTGGAAAAAAATGATTGAAAAATGAAAGGGCGTATAATGTCCTATATAAGCTGGAACTTTATTATCAATAAACAGAGTGATTTTGATCATCATATGTGTCGTGTCTGATATGGTCATTCACTCTCCTGGCGCTAGAAAAGACTTAATCAAAGCTGATGCATCTAGTCATCTTCTATTATCATCCTATCACTAACCCTGCCTTCTGCGGTGCGGGCGGTGACCCAGCTGTGTTTACGACTTCTTTCTCCTCCTCCTCTGCTTTAGCCTTGTGCTTCCACTGAGCCCCAGTGTCAGGTGTAAATGGGATCAGAAGCGCATCTACCAGTGTTGGCTTCTTCCGATCATGCTTCAGTGATGGAACTAAGGATGGCATGTTGTCCTTGTAATGGGGATCCAGCAGGGTGGCCACCAGTAATTTGCACAAGTTAGAATGTGGGCATGTAGTTGCTCATGTTTGCCAGGCTGCCCAGAGGCAATGACAAGCTGTCCTCTGTTGGAGGTGTATCATCTGTGTCCTCCATATCCCCCAGCCACGCTCAAGTGATGGCCATGAGATGCTTTGGGTGCCACCCTGCTGTGAACACGGTTTCTTCTTTTCCTTCTCCTCCTCACCCTCCAGAACTGTGCCCTGGCTGGACAAATATGTACCTAGGCTATGTTGGTGCAGGAACCCACCCACTACATTTACCCAGTGTGCTGTTAGGGAGATATAACTTCCTGCCTGTGCTTACCGGTCCACGTATTGGTGGTTATGTGGACCTTGCCACAGATGGTGTTGCACAGTGCACACCTGATTTTGTCCGCCACTTGGTTTTGCAGGGAAGGAATGGCTCACCTGGAAAAGTAGTAGCGGCTGGGAACCACGTACTGTGGGACAGCCACCGCCACAAGTTTTTAAGTCTCAATCCATCTCCACCAGGACAGAATTACAGCATTTCAAAGGACCAGAATTTTGAAATTCTGGCATTCAGGGCCAGTGATCGTGGTGGTAGGGGGTACTTCTTTTCTATTTCTCTTTCTCCAGTGTTTGGGAGATGGACAGCTGAACGATTCCATGGGATAGTGTGGAGATGTTTAGTGATCGGTGAAAGATGTGGTGGCGTTGCTGCCACATCCTCTGTCTTGCGGGTGGCAAGTGCCACTGTCACTCACTTATGCTCAGGTTTAGAATGTTTATTTTTAATTTGTATGTAGTTCATGTTATTTTAAGTTATTTCCATATCCAAATATGTTTGCAGGTCCCTTGTCCTACTCTTACCCCTATTTTGCTCCATTTTCCAGCCCTCTAGCCCTTTCCAGGACTTTTTTAGAGCCATTTTAGTGCCCAAAAGTTCGGGTCCCCATTGACTTCAATCGGGTTCCAGTTCGGGGTCAATTTCGGGCCGGTTCAGGTCCCGAATCCGAATCTTTGCGGGCGGTTCGGCCGAACTTCCAGGTGTCCGCTCAACTGTAGTCCCATTCTTAGCGAGAAGATGCTTGATTTTTTCAGTCTAGCATGTGGACAACAGGAGGCGCACTAACACACCGAGTACTCGCAATATTCAGTTTACTGATCAACAACGCGCTTCGGGTTACTCCTGACCACTCTATTAAGTCTTATGCGTATTGAAGGTTGTTCCATAAAACCTTCTGTAGTTCAGCAGTCAGCTCTCTAGGTATGGCCATACCTGGAGAAGCTGACTGCTGGACTACAGGAGGTTTTATGAAACAACCTACAATACTCATGAGTACCCCAAAACGCGTTGTCTATCAATAAACCGAATATTGCGAATTACCCAGGCATGTTAGCGTGCCTCCTGTTCTGTTCCCTCCACACGCTAGACTGAAAAGTCAAGCATCTTCTAATCTCCGCCTTACACCCAAGTGGTGGGGTGGCTCCCACCCAAGGTTTTTAACGGTACCCAATCGATAGAATAATCTCGAATACACATATTTGCGAATATCTAACGAATATTCGCAAAATATCGAAAGAATTTGAATATTGCCCCTGCCGCTCATCACTAATCAGAAGACCACAAAGTGGCGAGGTGACAAAGTGTAGAGATAGCAGCAGCAGCATCAGGAGACAGAGTGGGCGCTGGGTGGCAATACCAGTACCCGCTGATAAAGGTGGGTGAAAGAAGGAGCACTTGGCATCAGATGTGTGGCATCAGGCGGGTGGCAGCATCAGAGTAGTAGCTGAGGCAGGTAGCCAGAAGAAACCAGTCTCTTTTTCAAGGTTTTGGTGAGGCGTGCATGGATGATCTAATCAGATGCATCAGGCATTAATGGGTGGAAATCTGGCTTATCTACGCCTGATTCTATCTTGACAAAGGTCTCTCCACATTATGGATGGACAGTCGGGTTCTCTTTGGGGTGACACCCGCTTTGGATGCCACACTACTGGCCGGACAGGAAAACTCTTTCCAGGGCAAACTTGGCCAGTTGCGTGCCACAAATCCAGTATGGCTGCCTAGTAGTCCAGTGGATCTCTAATGACGGCTGGCAGGATACTGTGCAAGTATGCCACCACCTGTTGGTTCATGTCCTGCTCCAGGTCTAGCTTCTGCTGGTGTGTAGTTTCTTCACTAAGCTGGTGAAGAGCTACTCATCAGTGACTGTAAGCTCAGGCTGCTGCTGAAGTAGCTGGTACTGCTTCTGCCACCCCACCCTGTGTCTGGGTCATCTGTCTCGTCTTCCTCATCGCCCTGTAGCTCCTCCTGGCTACTCCTGCGTCTCCTCTCCTGTCAGCTGAGTAGAAAAACCACCCATTTCTGCATTACATTGCCTGTGCTCCATTGTACTCCTCCCCTCCTCCTCCTCTTCCAGTTCAGCCCCCACAGGTCTCATGTGGCCGTGAGATCTAGACGCCACATCTGCAGTCCCCTGACCAGCTATTGTTACCACCATCTGTTCAAGACATGATGCAGTGGAATGACGTTGTTCATCCCGTAGTCCTGGTGACTGACAAATAACTTGGTATACTCAAAGGGCCTGAGCAAACGGCAGGTGTCACGCATGAAGTTCCACTGGCTGACATCGGTTACACAGGGGAGTACTCCTATCCGCTGGGATCATCAAGAAATCGCTGATGGCCTTTCTCTCTGTCTGCACAGTCAGTCCAACATATGGAGGGTGGAATTCCAACGGGTAAAAAGGTTGCATATCAACCCATGTTCGGGATGCCGTCTCTTCCGCTGCAGCTAGAGGAGGGTGTGCTGACGGCTTGCAAGTGGCTGAAGTGCATGCAAAGTTTCCTGGCCATTTATAGGATGTCTTACAGATGGGTGGAATACTTCAGGAACCGCTTGACAACCAGATTGGAACACGTGTGCCATGCAGGGCACATGGCTCAGCCTAGCCTTCACGCAGTGCCAACACAATGTTCTTCCCCTTGTCTGTCACCATGGTTCCGATTTTCAGTTGTCACGGAGAAAGCCAGGATTCGACTTCTTGATGAATAACATGGAGCAGTTCCTCCCTGTGTGACTCTGTTCACCCAGGGAAATGAGGCGCAGAACAGAGTGACACCGCCGTGCCCTGCATATGTGGTATGCTGGAGGGGCACTGTGAATTGTCCCTGCAGTGGAGGCTGAGGACACGGTGGAGGATGAGGAGCAGAGCATTGTCGCTGGACCAGTAGTGTAAGAACGTGGAGGCGGAAGCGGGCGTTATCCTGGCCAAGTTGCTGGTGTGCAGGAACCACATTAACCCAGTTGGCCATAAAGGACATGTACTGACCGTAGTTACAGCTCCACACGCCGGGCGCTGCCGTGCACTTTGACAGGCACAGACAGGCTCTAGGACTGGCCCACCTTCTGTTCTACCATATTTGTGCAGGGGCTGGTATTGCCTTTTTCAGCAAAGAAATGACGGCTTGGGACTCTCCAACTCGCCTCGGCAAAAAGCCATCAGTTCTTCTGAAAGGTGCAGAGTCCACCACTTTTGAAAGGGAGGGACTTCATGCACCAGCAACTTGGCCAGGAGCATGTTCAGCTTCTGCTCCGTTGAATGCGTGCTGTCTCTTGTCAATTGCTTCGGTGATCGATTGCTGACAGAATGACTGACGAGGAGTAGGAGGAGGAGCAGGAGCATCTGGACCAGCAGAAGATGGGAATAACAGACAGCTCCCTTCAGCTGAGGTGGTGGAGCCTTGGCTGCCTGGAAACCCGATGCGTGCCACTGGGTGATGCAGCAGTTGCTGCGGCAGTCTGGACCACCAGATCGGAGCCACAGTTCCTCTAAGCCACTGTATGGCGTACGCTGCAGTATGTTGACGTCAAGACCGTAGTGCCAACATTGGCAACCTGGCCAGGCTTCACTTTCTGCCCACAGATTCGACATATGGCCATGTTCATCTCCTCTGGCGCTTTGAAAAAAAAAAAACACACCTCCAAGTAGGTAATTTTCCCCAAAAGTCCACACTGACTGACTGCTACCACCGCTGCCTCTGTGAACCCTTGCACCACTACTTCCCGGGCAGGTAGGCTGTTGTGAAGCAGGTGATCGACCCTGGGCACGCTTGGCACCTGACCTCCCTCTGCTGCCACCCTTCTGACGTCCAGCCATGCAACCACCTTGCTTGCTTCGCCGACTGCTGGTATCCAGGGAAACAGGGGAGGGGGATCACTGTTAACTCACGCTTAGCCCGTTAACCCAACCTTGACCCATAACAAAAACACAGACAACAGTGTCACTTTATTGCTGGTTGGTGATCGGCCACAGCTTCTTTATTAAAGTGGCAAACCTTAATAAACCATAATATCATAGCGGTATGCTAAACGCCCGGACTTCCAACAGGCAAGTTAAACCGTAATCATCAAGGGCGGTATGCCGACCGCTGGACTCCCAGCAGGCAAGTACTCCATCTGCTACCACCATATCTCCGCTGTACCCAAATTCCGCCACAGAGGAGACCCGTATTTTTACTGAGTAACGGTGACAAACCACTTCACCTGAGCCATACTTTCGTATTGTATGCACAACGCATTCCTTATACGGCCAGAACAACCCACCCGGGAGATAACAACCAGCCACCCTGCTACCAACTTCCTGAAAAGACAGGGATCATCGTATGTCAGGACATATGAGGTCCAGAGGTCCAGAATGACAAGGGGCAGTACCACAGCAACGGGTATATTAACCACTTCCGGAAGAAGTCAAAATACTACCTGAAATCCCAACTCCCTTTCCAAAGACTGCTCCAATCGAACAACCAGGACGCACACTGGGCCTGCGCTCCTGCTCTCTGCACCGCACAGGAGATATCACGAAAGGCCACCCATTGAACCACCGAACCCTCAGAACCTGAAAGACAAAACACTCAGCCTGAGCCTCAACACACACAAGAGGATCGTATTACCAGACCAGAAAGAGTTATAGTTAATCCAAAAAGTTATATATTTATTTGTTCATTTATATCAAGTTCAAGGTAAATTGTAAACCCACAGAGGGGGAAACCATCCTGATGGGAAAAATTAATTGGGATCCCCACCCTGTGTGAAGTCATAACCCATCGAACTGGCCAGGTGGCACATCCCCTTCTATTAACTTGATCGTTATGTGTAGACGGACTACAATCCCGACTACTATTACACCCATGAAAGATAACACCTCTAACGCAGTGCGGCCTCTGATGAAGAGACAAACACGAGGAGAAAATACCAATCAGTGATAACAGAAGGCTGAAGGAGACAGGACATGGCTATCCAGACTAGATGCCCCCTAACTATACCCTAATTGCTTACCAAACAATGGAACGATACAGGCAAATTAACCTTGAAGGGCACCATGCCGACCTGTGAAGTCCAGTCGGGAGGACCAGTCAGAGTTCCTGACCCGCATCAAAACCCAGATCGAACGGCAATAAAAGGCTGCAGTTGTTTTTTTGTGTAACCCCATGAAATGTGCTTATATTAAGGCTCTCTCCGAGTGACGTCCGCGAATAGACCTGGTTATCAGCTCCTGGCTTATCATCTGATTATCCTGCGACTGCTAATTCCGCAACATTCACTCAACTGGGGGAAGCCTTGCGGCAGCAGTACACCAATACCGCCCTCCTGGCAACCACACCCACTGAGCCTGGAATAGAGTCTCTGTACTGCTACATCATGTACACTACCTTGTATCCGGCCCAACTGGATCCCACGGAACTGTAACTCCTGGGTAACACTGGACATAAGGCAAGTGCATTACCACCAAGCTGCCAGTCTGCATAGTCATGTTAGAATCTCAGCAGAAGTGCCCAGTTATCAACCATCCCAATAAACACACTGCCTAGTGCCCGCAGGTAGGAGTATAACAGGGAGTACTGCTTACACAGGAAGCACCGCATATATCGCACCAGATACTTACCTATGTATATAATCATTTATTACACAGAGGACTGAGCCTCACCCAAAACAAGCTGCAAGAGAAGAACCACCGGTGGGACAAGAACCATTACATGGAGCATAAGGGGTATTGGATACACAAAATAAAGAAACCCAGCGACTAACGTATCGACCCATTCTGGCTCAACAAGATATCTACACCATAAAAATCAATTCATTGAACAAATATCTGACGACCACATCAGGAAACCTACTGGAACCCGGTAGGTAAACCGAAACACACCATATCAACCTGTGGCCTTGCTGCTACACTACCCTAGAAACCACATAGTAAGCCCAACTGGTCCCGTAATGGGGGCGCCGTGCTTCCGTGCCGCAGACGACTGAAACCTGCACTGACAGAGGGGCTTTGCTTTCTCTGTAACAACAAGTAGTCATTTATTCATGTATTTTTACTTATACAGATATATATATATGCTCGAAGGCCGGTATTTATTGGCTTGTATTTGTGGGAGGGCGTTAGTAGCACATTTATACCAGGCAGGCGTCTCCCTTGGGTGTGTCGGATGGTGCAGCGTAGTTGTGTGCAGTCTGAGCCATCTGATGTAGCACATGGGCTGAATCAGCAGCTTCCGTACAAGTCGGCATTCAGGAATCCAGCTGAGGTCCTTCCGGTCGGGTGAGGGTTTGCTGCAAGCTAGTGCAGTGTCCTTTTTGATGAAGGAGCAGCACCACACTGGAGCGATCTGCCTGGCAGCCCACATTTGGCACCCAAGTGGCAATAAGAAAAAAATCATTCTGGTTACAGTCCGGCCGGCGGTGTGTTGGCTCCTTTGTGAGGAGGAGCAGCACCGCACCGGAGTGTCTGCCTGGCAGCCCACGCTGACGCCCACGCGGCAGTACGGTTAGGCAGCAGGAGTCAGCGTGACTCCCGTCTCGCTTTCTTGCAGGTTTCTATGTCTTGCATGGGCCGTCAGAGCTCGCTAGGCGCAGAGGGGGATGGTGGGTACGTGCCATTGCTACAATGATGTTTTACACATTAATGTCGGCAGCACATGGGTCGTAGCACCAGCTGCTTTTGTTTTTAGCGGCATGGACCTCGCTTATGCCATGGCACATCGCCGTGGTCTGTACTGCTCCCTCGAGGGTCTAGGGGTGAATATGTCATCAGTTTGTCTGTGTATATCTGTATGTCTTTCTTGTCTGCTTTCACTTCCTGCTTGCCAGCAAACCTCTAAGACTAAGGCCTTGTTCACACTGACATCAGCATTATCCCCTTACTTGCTTTGTAGAGGGGAGGTGCAGGCAGCTGATTAATCCAAGTGAAGCAGAGTTGCTGTTAATAGAGTGTTATTGTTTCTTTAGTATAAATGCTATTTTGCAATATATGGATATTAAGTAGACTGTGAGCACCTCTGTGTTGAGATATCTTTCATTTGTTTTGTTTCATTTGTTTTGGAAATATAAAATGTATGTGTGTCACTTTAAGATTGTGAACCTGAGTTTGCATGAGGTTAAAAGCACCTCTGCAAGGTGCTGGGGATCCGTCCTTCAGTTCAGAATGTTAGCTGGACACTGGGAGCTACTTGCTACAAAGGTAACTGCAGAGACCCATGAGGACCATTTATTTTGTTATTTTGCCTTGTTTTATTGCTTTATTTTTTTGCCTCAAATAGATGACGAGCGTGGCTTTTGCTAAGATTTGAGTTTAGATTGTTTTAATGGGATATACACCCACATCTCAACAGGGCGTATGTGCTGATGGTGGCAACGCTTGTATGTACTCACCTATAGCAGCGTGGTGTGTTGCAGGTGGTTTATACTACTGCATGCCTCATGTCAGTGTCAGCATACTACCACAGCCAGGATCATCATTACCTGCCATTTTTGCTTTTCAGGTCCCTGTCAATGCTCTCCATTCTCAGTTGGTGTGCTCACTACATCTTTTGCTCAGGTA
>JAKVIS010004213.1:0-14900 GCA_033119425.1 Bufotes viridis | reverse complement strand
TACAGAGCTGTATATATATATATAACACCGGGGATACAGGCCGGGTCATGTGATGTATACAGAGCTGTATATATATTATATAACACCGGGGATACAGGCCGGGTCATGTGATGTATACAGAGCTGTATATATATATAACACCGGGGATACAGGCCGGGTCATGTGATGTATACAGAGCTGTATATATATATATAACACCGGGGATACAGGCCGGGTCATGTGATGTATACAGAGCTGTATATATATATATAACACCGGGGATACAGGCCGGGTCATGTGATGTATACAGAGCTGTATATATATATATAACACCGAGGATACAGGCGGGTCATGTGATGTATACAGAGCTGTATATATATATAACACCGGGGATACAGGCCGGGTCATGTGATGTGTACAGAGCTGTATATATATATAACACCGGGGATACAGGCCGGGTCATGTGATGTATACAGAGCTGTATATATATATATAACACCGGGGATACAGGCCGGGTCATGTGATGTATACAGAGCTGTATATATATATAACACCGGGGATACAGGCCGGGTCATGTGATGTATACAGAGCTGTATATATATATATATAACACCGGGGATACAGGCCGGGTCATGTGATGTATACAGAGCTGTATATATATATATAACACCGGGGATACAGGCCGGGTCATGTGATGTATACAGAGCTGTATATATATATATATAACACCGAGGATACAGGCCGGGTCATGTGATGTATACAGAGCTGTATATATATATAACACCGGGGATACAGGCCGGGTCATGTGATGTGTACAGAGCTGTATATATATATATACACCGGGATACAGGCCGGGTCATGTGATGTATACAGAGCTGTATATATATATAACATCGGGGATACAGGCCGGGTCATGTGATGTATACAGAGCTGTATATATATATATATATAACACCGGGGATACAGGCCGGGTCATGTGATGTATACAGTGCTATATATATATATATACACCGGGGATACAGGCCGGGTCATGTGATGTATACAGAGCTGTATATATATATATAACACCGGGGATACAGGCCGGGTCATGTGATGTATACAGAGCTGTATATATATATATATACACCGGGGATACAGGCCGGGTCATGTGATGTATACAGAGCTGTATATATATATATAACACCGGGGATACAGGCCGGGTCATGTGATGTATACAGAGCTGTGTATATATATATAACACCGGGGATACAGGCCGGGTCATGTGATGTATACAGAGCTGTATATATATATATATATAACACCGGGGATACAGGCCGGGTCATGTGATGTATACAGAGCTGTATATATATATATAACACCGGGGATACAGGCCGGGTCATGTGATGTGTACAGAGCTGTATATTTATTTATAACACCGGGGATACAGGCCGGGTCATGTGATGTATACAAAGCTGTATATATATATAACACTGGGGATACAGGCCCGGTCATGTGATGTATACAGAGCTGTATATATATATATATATAACACCGGGGATACAGGCCGGGTCATGTGATGTATACAGAGCTGTATATATATATATAACACCGGGATACAGGCCGGGTCATGTGATGTATACAGAGCTGTATATATATATAACACCGGGGATACAGGCCGGGTCATGTGATGTATACAGAGCTGTATATATATATATAACACCGGGGATACAGGCCGGGTCATGTGATGTATACAGAGCTGTATATATATATATAACACCGGGGATACAGGCCGGGTCATGTGATGTATACAGAGCTGTATATATATATAACACCGAGGATACAGGCCGGGTCATGTGATGTATACAGAGCTGTATATATATATATATACACCGGGGATACAGGCCGGGTCATGTGATGTATACAGAGCTGTATATATATATATATATAACACCGGGGATACAGGCCGGGTCATGTGATGTATACAGAGCTGTATATATATATAACACCGGGGATACAGGCCGGGTCATGTGATGTATACAGAGCTGTATATATATAACACCGGGGATACAGGCCGGGTCATGTGATGTGTACAGAGCTGTATATATATATATAACACCGGGGATACAGGCCGGGTCATGTGATGTGTACAGAGCTGTATATATATAACACCGGGGATACAGGCCGGGTCATGTGATGTGTACAGAGCTGTATATATATATATAACACCGGGGATACAGGCCGGGTCATGTGATGTATACAGAGCTGTATATATATATAACACCGGGGATACAGGCCGGGTCATGTGATGTATACAGAGCTGTATATATATATATAACACCGGGGATACAGGCCGGGTCATGTGATGTATACAGAGCTGTATATATATATATAACACCGGGGATACAGGCCGGGTCATGTGATGTATACAGAGCTGTATATATATATAACACCGGGGATACAGGCCGGGTCATGTGATGTATACAGAGCTGTATATATATATATAACACCGGGGATACAGGCCGGGTCATGTGATGTATACAGAGCTGTATATATATATAACACCGGGGATACAGGCCGGGTCATGTGATGTATACAGAGCTGTATATATATATAACACCGGGGATACAGGCCGGGTCATGTGATGTATACAGAGCTGTATATATATATATAACACCGGGGATACAGGCCGGGTCATGTGATGTATACAGAGCTGTATATATATATATAACACCGGGGATACAGGCCGGGTCATGTGATGTATACAGAGCTGTATATATATATATAACACCGGGGATACAGGCCGGGTCATGTGATGGATACAGAGCTGTATATATATAACACCGGGGATACAGGCCGGGTCATGTGATGTGTACAGAGCTGTGTATATATATATATATATAACACCGGGGATACAGGCCGGGTCTTGTGATGTATACAGAGCTGTATATATATATAACACCGGGGATACAGGCCGGGTCATGTGATGTGTACAGAGCTGTATATATATATAACACCGGGGATACAGGCCGGGTCATGTGATGTATACAGAGCTGTATATATATATATAACACCGGGGATACAGGCCGGGTCATGTGATGTATACAGAGCTGTATATATATATAACACCGGGGATACAGGCCGGGTCATGTGATGTATACAGAGCTGTATATATATATATAACACCGGGGATACAGGCCGGGTCATGTGATGTATACAGAGCTGTATATATATATAACACCGAGGATACAGGCCGGGTCATGTGATGTATACAGAGCTGTATATATATATATAACACCGGGGATACAGGCCGGGTCATGTGATGTATACAGAGCTGTATATATATATATAACACCGGGGATACAGGCCGGGTCATGTGATGTATACAGAGCTGTATATATATATATATACACCGGGGATACAGGCCGGGTCATGTGATGTATACAGAGCTGTATATATATATAACACCGGGGATACAGGCCGGGTCATGTGATGTATACAGAGCTGTATATATATATATAACACCGGGGATACAGGCCGGGTCATGTGATGTATACAGAGCTGTATATATATATATAACACCGGGGATACAGGCCGGGTCATGTGATGTATACAGAGCTGTATATGTATATAACACCGGGGATACAGGCCGGGTCATGTCACGTATACAGAGCTGTATATATATATAACACCGGGGATACAGGCCGGGTCATGTGATGTGTACAGAGCTGTATATGTATATATATATACACCGGGGATACAGGCCGGGTCATGTGATGTATACAGAGCTGTATATATATATATACACCGGGGATACAGGCCGGGTCATGTGATGTATACAGAGCTGTATATATATATATAACACCGGGGATACAGGCCGGGTCATGTGATGTGTACAGAGCTGTATATATATATATAACACCGGGGATACAGGCCGGGTCATGTGATGTATACAGAGCTGTATATATATATATATAACACCGGGGATACAGGCCGGGTCATGTGATGTATACAGAGCTGTATATATATATATAACACCGGGGATACAGGCCGGGTCATGTGATGTATACAGAGCTGTATATATATATATACACCGGGGATACAGGCCGGGTCATGTGATGTATACAGAGCTGTATATATATATATATAACACCGGGGATACAGGCCGGGTCATGTGATGTATACAGAGCTGTATATATATATATAACACCGGGGATACAGGCCGGGTCATGTGATGTATACAGAGCTGTATATATATATATATAACACCGGGGATACAGGCCGGGTCATGTGATGTGTACAGAGCTGTATATATATATATACACCGGGGATACAGGCCGGGTCATGTGATGTATACAGAGCTGTATATATATATAACACCGGGGATACAGGCCGGGTCATGTGATATATACAGAGCTGTATATATATATATATAACACCGGGGATACAGGCCGGGTCATGTGATGTATACAGAGCTGTATATATATATAACACCGGGGATACAGACCGGGTCATGTGATGGATACAGAGCTGTATATGTATATAACACCGGGGATACAGGCCGGGTCATGTGATGTATACAGAGCTGTATATATATATATAACACCGGGGATACAGGCCGGGTCATGTGATGTATACAGAGCTGTATATATATATATAACACCGGGGATACAGGCCGGGTCATGTGATGTATACAGAGCTGTATATATATATATAACACCGGGGATACAGGCCGGGTCATGTGATGTATACAGAGCTGTATATATATATATAACACCGGGGATACAGGCCGGGTCATGTGATGTATACAGAGCTGTATATATATATATAACACCGGGGATACAGGCCGGGTCATGTGATGTATACAGAGCTGTATATATATATATATAACACCGGGGATACAGGCCGGGTCATGTGATGTATACAGAGCTGTATATATATATATAACACCGGGGATACAGGCCGGGTCATGTGATGTATACAGAGCTGTATATATATATATAACACCGGGGATACAGGCCGGGTCATGTGATGTATACAGAGCTGTATATATATTATATAACACCGGGGATACAGGCCGGGTCATGTGATGTATACAGAGCTGTATATATATATAACACCGGGGATACAGGCCGGGTCATGTGATGTATACAGAGCTGTATATATATAACACCGGGGATACAGACCGGGTCATGTGATGTATACAGAGCTGTATATATATATATATATAACACCGGGGATACAGGCCGGGTCATGTGATGTATACAGAGCTGTATATATATATATATATATAACATCGGGGATACAGGCCGGGTCATGTGATGTATACAGAGCTGTATATATATATATAACACCGGGGATACAGGCCGGGTCATGTGATGTATACAGAGCTGTATATATATATATATATACACCGGGGATACAGGCCGGGTCATGTGATGTATACAGAGCTGTATATATATATATAACACCGGGGATACAGGCCGGGTCATGTGATGTATACAGAGCTGTATATATATATATATATATAATCACCGGGGATACAGGCCGGGTCATGTGATGTATACAGAGCTGTATATATATTTATGTAACACCGGGGATACAGGCCGGGTCATGTGATGTATACAGAGCTGTATATATATATATACACCGGGATACAGGCCGGGTCATGTGATGTATACAGAGCTGTATATATATATATAACACCGGGATACAGGCCGGGTCATGTGATGTATACAGAGCTGTATATATATATATAACACCGGGGATACAGGCCGGGTCATGTGATGTATACAGAGCTGTATATATATATAACACCGGGATACAGGCCGGGTCATGTGATGTATACAGAGCTGTATATATATATATACACCGGGATACAGGCCGGGTCATGTGATGTATACAGAGCTGTATATATATATATAACACCGGGATACAGGCCGGGTCATGTGATGTATACAGAGCTGTATATATATATATATACACCGGGGATACAGGCCGGGTCATGTGATGTATACAGAGCTGTATATATATATAACACCGGGGATACAGGCCGGGTCATGTGATGTATACAGAGCTGTATATATATATAACACCGGGGATACAGGCCGGGTCATGTGATGTATACAGAGCTGTATATATATATATAACACCGGGGATACAGGCCGGGTCATGTGATGTATACAGAGCTGTATATATATATATATAACACCGGGGATACAGGCCGGGTCATGTGATGTATACAGAGCTGTATATATATATATAACACCGGGGATACAGGCCGGGTCATGTGATGTATACAGAGCTGTATATATATATATAACACCGGGATACAGGCCGGGTCATGTGATGTATACAGAGCTGTATATATATATAACACCGGGATACAGGCCGGGTCATGTGATGTGTACAGAGCTGTATATATATATATATATACACCGGGATACAGGCCGGGTCATGTGATGTATACAGAGCTGTATATATATATATAACACCGGGGATACAGGCCGGGTCATGTGATGTATACAGAGCTGTATATATATATATATAACACCGGGATACAGGCCGGGTCATGTGATGTATACAGAGCTGTATATATATATAACACCGGGATACAGGCCGGGTCATGTGATGTATACAGAGCTGTATATATATATAACACCGGGATACAGGCCGGGTCATGTGATGTATACAGAGCTGTATATATATATATAAACACCGGGATACAGGCCGGGTCATGTGATGTATACAGAGCTGTATATATATATATAACACCGGGATACAGGCCGGGTCATGTGATGTATACAGAGCTGTATATATATATATAACACCGGGATACAGGCCGGGTCATGTGATGTATACAGAGCTGTATATATATATATATAACACCGGGGATACAGGCCGGGTCATGTGATGTATACAGAGCTGTATATATATATAACACCGGGGATACAGGCCGGGTCATGTGATGTATACAGAGCTGTATATATATATATAACACCGGGATACAGGCCGGGTCATGTGATGTATACAGAGCTGTATATATATATATACACCGGGATACAGGCCGGGTCATGTGATGTATACAGAGCTGTATATATATATATATACACCGGGATACAGGCCGGGTCATGTGATGTATACAGAGCTGTATATATATATATATATAACACCGGGATACAGGCCGGGTCATGTGATGTATACAGAGCTGTATATATATATATAACACCGGGATACAGGCCGGGTCATGTGATGTATACAGAGCTGTATATATATATATACACCGGGGATACAGGCCGGGTCATGTGATGTATACAGAGCTGTATATATATATATAACACCGGGGATACAGGCCGGGTCATGTGATGTATACAGAGCTGTATATATATATATAACACCGGGATACAGGCCGGGTCATGTGATGTATACAGAGCTGTATATATATATATACACCGGGATACAGGCCGGGTCATGTGATGTATACAGAGCTGTATATATATATATAACACCGGGATACAGGCCGGGTCATGTGATGTATACAGAGCTGTATATATATATATATAACACCGGGATACAGGCCGGGTCATGTGATGTATACAGAGCTGTATATATATATATATAACACCGGGATACAGGCCGGGTCATGTGATGTGTACAGAGCTGTATATATATATAACACCGGGATACAGGCCGGGTCATGTGATGTATACAGAGCTGTATATATATATATACACCGGGATACAGGCCGGTCATGTGATGTATACAGAGCTGTATATATATATATATAACACCGGGATACAGGCCGGGTCATGTGATGTATACAGAGCTGTATATATATATATACACCGGGATACAGGCCGGGTCATGTGATGTATACAGAGCTGTATATATATATATATAACACCGGGATACAGGCCGGGTCATGTGATGTATACAGAGCTGTATATATATATAACAACCGGGATACAGGCCGGGTCATGTGATGTATACAGAGCTGTATATATATATATATATAACACCGGGATACAGGCCGGGTCATGTGATGTATACAGAGCTGTATATATATATAACACCGGGATACAGGCCGGGTCATGTGATGTATACAGAGCTGTATATATATATAACACCGGGATACAGGCCGGGTCATGTGATGTATACAGAGCTGTATATATATATAACACCGGGATACAGGCCGGGTCATGTGATGTATACAGAGCTGTATATATATATATATAACACCGGGATACAGGCCGGGTCATGTGATGTATACAGAGCTGTATATATATATATATAACATCGGGATACAGGCCGGGTCATGTGATGTATACAGAGCTGTATATATATATATATAACACCGGGATACAGGCCGGGTCATGTGATGTATACAGAGCTGTATATATATATATAACACCGGGATACAGGCCGGGTCATGTGATGTATACAGAGCTGTATATATATATATAACACCGGGATACAGGCCGGTCATGTGATGTATACAGAGCTGTATATATATATAACACCGGGATACAGGCCGGGTCATGTGATGTATACAGAGCTGTATATATATATATATAACACCGGGGATACAGGCCGGGTCATGTGATGTATACAGAGCTGTATATATATATATAACACCGGGGATACAGGCCGGGTCATGTGATGTATACAGAGCTGTATATATATATATAACACCGGGATACAGGCCGGGTCATGTGATGTATACAGAGCTGTATATATATATAACACCGGGATACAGGCCGGGTCATGTGATGTATACAGAGCTGTATATATATATAACACCGGGATACAGGCCGGGTCATGTGATGTATACAGAGCTGTATATATATATAACACCGGGATACAGGCCGGGTCATGTGATGTATACAGAGCTGTATATATATATAACACCGGGATACAGGCCGGGTCATGTGATGTATACAGAGCTGTATATATATATAACACCGGGATACAGGCCGGGTCATGTGATGTATACAGAGCTGTATATATATATAACACCGGGATACAGGCCGGTCATGTGATGTGTACAGAGCTGTATATATATATAACACCGGGATACAGGCCGGGTCATGTGATGTATACAGAGCTGTATATATATATATAACATCGGGATACAGGCCGGGTCATGTGATGTATACAGAGCTGTATATATATATATAACACCGGGGATACAGGCCGGGTCATGTGATGTATACAGAGCTGTATATATATATATATATAACACCGGGATACAGGCCGGGTCATGTGATGTATACAGAGCTGTATATATATATATAACACCGGGGATACAGGCCGGGTCATGTGATGTATACAGAGCTGTATATATATATAACACCGGGGATACAGGCCGGGTCATGTGATGTATACAGAGCTGTATATATATATATAACACCGGGATACAGGCCGGGTCATGTGATGTATACAGAGCTGTATATATATATATAACACCGGGGATACAGGCCGGGTCATGTGATGTATACAGAGCTGTATATATATATATAACACCGGGATACAGGCCGGGTCATGTGATGTATACAGAGCTGTATATATATATAACACCGGGATACAGGCCGGGTCATGTGATGTATACAGAGCTGTATATATATATATACACCGGGATACAGGCCGGGTCATGTGATGTATACAGAGCTGTATATATATATAACACCGGGATACAGGCCGGGTCATGTGATGTGTACAGAGCTGTATATATATATATATAACACCGGGATACAGGCCGGGTCATGTGATGTATACAGAGCTGTATATATATATAACACCGGGATACAGGCCGGGTCATGTGATGTATACAGAGCTGTATATATATATATATAACACCGGGATACAGGCCGGGTCATGTGATGTATACAGAGCTGTATATATATATATATATACACCGGGATACAGGCCGGGTCATGTGATGTATACAGAGCTGTATATATATATATATAACACCGGGGATACAGGCCGGGTCATGTGATGTATACAGAGCTGTATATATATATATAACACCGGGGATACAGGCCGGGTCATGTGATGTATACAGAGCTGTATATATATATATATAACACCGGGGATACAGGCCGGGTCATGTGATGTATACAGAGCTGTATATATATATATATAACACCGGGGATACAGGCCGGGTCATGTGATGTATACAGAGCTGTATATATATATAACACCGGGGATACAGGCCGGGTCATGTGATGTATACAGAGCTGTATATATATATAACACCGGGATACAGGCCGGGTCATGTGATGTATACAGAGCTGTATATATATATATAACACCGGGATACAGGCCGGGTCATGTGATGTATACAGAGCTGTATATATATATATAACACCGGGGATACAGGCCGGGTCATGTGATGTATACAGAGCTGTATATATATATATATAACACCGGGATACAGACCGGGTCATGTGATGTATACAGAGCTGTATATATATATATATATAACACCGGGGATACAGGCCGGGTCATGTGATGTATACAGAGCTGTATATATATATAACACCGGTGATACAGGCCGGGTCATGTGATGTATACAGAGCTGTATATATATATATAACATCGGGGATACAGGCCGGGTCATGTGATGTATACAGAGCTGTATATATATATAACACCGGGATACAGGCCGGGTCATGTGATGTGTACAGAGCTGTATATATATATAACACCGGGATACAGGCCGGGTCATGTGATGTATACAGAGCTGTATATATATATATATAACACCGGGATACAGGCCGGGTCATGTGATGTATACAGAGCTGTATATATATATATAACACCGGGGATACAGGCCGGGTCATGTGATGTGTACAGAGCTGTATATATATATAACACCGGTGATACAGGCCGGGTCATGTGATGTATACAGAGCTGTATATATATATATAACATCGGGGATACAGACCGGGTCATGTGATGTATACAGTGCTGTGTATATATATATATATATAACACCGGGATACAGGCCGGGTCATGTGATGTATACAGAGATGTATATATAGATTTAACATCGGGGATACAGGCCGGGTCATGTGATGTGTACAGAGCTGTATATATAGATATAACACCGGGGATACAGGCCGGGTCATGTGATATATACAGAGCTGTGTATATATATAACACCGGGGATACAGGCCGGGTCATGTGATGTATACAGAGCTGTATATATATATATAACACCGGGGATACAGGCCGGGTCATGTGATGTATACAGAGCTGTATATATATATAACACCGGGGATACAGGCCGGGTCATGTGATGTGTACAGAGCTGTATATATATATATATACACCGGGGATACAGGCCGGGTCATGTGATGTATACAGAGCTGTATATATATATATACACCGGGATACAGGCCGGGTCATGTGATGTATACAGAGCTGTATATATATATATAACACCGGGGATACAGGCCGGGTCATGTGATGTATACAGAGCTGTATATATATATATATAACACCGGGATACAGGCCGGGTCATGTGATGTATACAGAGCTGTATATATATATATAACACCGGGATACAGGCCGGGTCATGTGATGTGTACAGAGCTGTATATATATATAACACCGGGATACAGGCCGGGTCATGTGATGTGTACAGAGCTGTATATATATATAACACCGGGGATACAGGCCGGGTCATGTGATGTATACAGAGCTGTATATATATATATAACACCGGGGATACAGGCCGGGTCATGTGATGTATACAGAGCTGTATATATATATATACACCGGGATACAGGCCGGGTCATGTGATGTATACAGAGCTGTATATATATATATAACACCGGGGATACAGGCCGGGTCATGTGATGTATACAGAGCTGTATATATATATATATATAACACCGGGGATACAGGCCGGGTCATGTGATGTATACAGAGCTGTATATATATATATAACACCGGGATACAGGCCGGGTCATGTGATGTATACAGAGCTGTATATATATATAACACCGGGATACAGGCCGGGTCATGTGATGTATACAGAGCTGTATATATATATATAACACCGGGATACAGGCCGGGTCATGTGATGTATACAGAGCTGTATATATATATATATATAACACCGGGATACAGGCCGGGTCATGTGATGTATACAGAGCTGTATATATATTTATATAACACCGGGGATACAGGCCGGGTCATGTGATGTATACAGAGCTGTATATATATATAACACCGGGGATACAGGCCGGGTCATGTGATGTATACAGAGCTGTATATATATATAACACCGGGATACAGGCCGGGTCATGTGATGTGTACAGAGCTGTATATATATATATAACACCGGGATACAGGCCGGGTCATGTGATGTATACAGAGCTGTATATATATATAACACCGGGGATACAGGCCGGGTCATGTGATGTATACAGAGCTGTATATATATATATATAACACCGGGGATACAGGCCGGGTCATGTGATGTATACAGAGCTGTATATATATATAACACCGGGATACAGGCCGGGTCATGTGATGTATACAGAGCTGTATATATATATATAACACCGGGATACAGGCCGGGTCATGTGATGTATACAGAGCTGTATATATATATAACACCGGGATACAGGCCGGGTCATGTGATGTATACAGAGCTGTATATATATATATAACACCGGGATACAGGCCGGGTCATGTGATGTATACAGAGCTGTATATATATATATATACACCGGGATACAGGCCGGGTCATGTGATGTGTACAGAGCTGTATATATATATAACACCGGGGATACAGGCCGGGTCATGTGATGTATACAGAGCTGTATATATATATATAACACCGGGATACAGGCCGGGTCATGTGATGTATACAGAGCTGTATATATATATATATATATACACCGGGATACAGGCCGGGTCATGTGATGTATACAGAGCTGTATATATATATATGTAACATCGGGGATACAGGCCGGGTCATGTGATGTATACAGAGCTGTATATATATATATAACACCGGGATACAGGCCGGGTCATGTGATGTATACAGAGCTGTATATATATATATAACACCGGGATACAGGCCGGGTCATGTGATGTATACAGAGCTGTATATATATATATATAACACCGGGATACAGGCCGGGTCATGTGATGTATACAGAGCTGTATATATATATATAACATCGGGATACAGGCCGGGTCATGTGATGTGTACAGAGCTGTATATATATATATATATACATCGGGATACAGGCCGGGTCATGTGATGTATACAGAGCTGTATATATATATATAACACCGGGGATACAGGCCGGGTCATGTGATGTATACAGAGCTGTATATATATATATATAACACCGGGGATACAGGCCGGGTCATGTGATGTGTACAGAGCTGTATATATATATATAACACCGGGATACAGGCCGGGTCATGTGATGTATACAGAGCTGTATATATATATATATATAACACCGGGATACAGGCCGGGTCATGTGATGTATACAGAGCTGTATATATATATATAACACCGGGATACAGGCCGGGTCATGTGATGTATACAGAGCTGTATATATATATATATATACACCGGGATACAGGCCGGGTCATGTGATGTATACAGAGCTGTATATATATATTATAACACCGGGATACAGGCCGGGTCATGTGATGTATACAGAGCTGTATATATATATATAACACCGGGATACAGGCCGGGTCATGTGATGTATACAGAGCTGTATATATATATATAACACCGGGATACAGGCCGGGTCATGTGATGTATACAGAGCTGTATATATATATATATAACACCGGGATACAGGCCGGGTCATGTGATGTATACAGAGCTGTATATATATATAACACCGGGATACAGGCCGGGTCATGTGATGTATACAGAGCTGTATATATATATAACACCGGGATACAGGCCGGGTCATGTGATGTGTACAGAGCTGTATATATATATATATATACACCGGGATACAGGCCGGGTCATGTGATGTATACAGAGCTGTATATATATATATAACACCGGGATACAGGCCGGGTCATGTGATGTATACAGAGCTGTATATATATATATAACACCGGGGATACAGGCCGGGTCATGTGATGTATACAGAGCTGTATATATATATATAACACCGGGATACAGGCCGGGTCATGTGATGTATACAGAGCTGTATATATATATATAACACCGGGGATACAGGCCGGGTCATGTGATGTATACAGAGCTGTATATATATATATAACACCGGGATACAGGCCGGGTCATGTGATGTATACAGAGCTGTATATATATATATAACACCGGGATACAGGCCGGGTCATGTGATGTGTACAGAGCTGTATATATATTTATATAACACCGGGATACAGGCCGGGTCATGTGATGTATACAGAGCTGTATATATATATATATATACACCGAGGATACAGGCCGGGTCATGTGATGTATACAGAGCTGTATATATATATAACACCGGGGATACAGGCCGGGTCATGTGATGTGTACAGAGCTGTATATATATATATAACACCGGGGATACAGGCCGGGTCATGTGATGTATACAGAGCTGTATATATATATATAACACCGGGATACAGGCCGGGTCATGTGATGTATACAGAGCTGTATATATATATATATAACACCGGGGATACAGGCCGGGTCATGTGATGTATACAGAGCTGTATATATATATATATACACCGGGATACAGGCCGGGTCATGTGATGTATACAGAGCTGTATATATATATATAACACCGGGATACAGGCCGGGTCATGTGATGTGTACAGAGCTGTGTATATATATATAACACCGGGGATACAGGCCGGGTCATGTGATGTGTACAGAGCTGTATATATATATATAACACCGGGGATACAGGCCGGGTCATGTGATGTATACAGAG
>JAKVIS010004212.1:0-14668 GCA_033119425.1 Bufotes viridis | reverse complement strand
GGGGTTTGCGGAAGGGGGTTGCTTTCCCGGAGGGGTTTAAGCAAAATCCAGACTGTGTGCTGCCCTGCCTAGAGGCCCCATGCATCTGGTGTCCGCATGGGGGTCCAGGAGATCCTGGTGCTGGTTTGTTATCTCCAGTGCGGCAGGTAAGTATGGGTTTTGTGGATGTTGGTTTGCTCTGTTACTTACCTGTCGTGCGGGCGTACACTGTCTGGTCCCTGGCTGCTATTGGGCCTCTGGAGATGCCTGCTCATCCCTGGTTTAGGATGAGCAGGTGGTCTTTGCCCTCATTCCGTCTTAGGGCGAGACAGGGATGTCAGGGCCCCAGGTTCGTGGGCATGAGCCTCCTTACCCTCTGAGGTGGCTCATGCAGTAGGAGTCCAGGGCCAGTAGAGGGACACTTTAGGAGGTGGCCTGCTCACTTATCCCTGCATTCCAGCGTAGTAGCCGCAGACATTGCACGGTGGGGGGTTTCCCCCACTCCCCACCGTGACATAATTTTTTTGATGGTCAGCTCAGCAGCAGGCACACAACCAAAATTTTTTCGATGGTCAGCTAAGCAGCAGGAACTCTCCCATAATTTTGAGGGTCACCAGCAGGCCATCAATCATAATTTTTCAAGGGTGTATATGATGTGACAAAGGGTGTATTGTAGTGCCGGTTCCGTGTAATTTTTGGCAGCCCTTTTACTTAGTGCATAGGCTTTGAGTGTAGGAGTCGCACTACCTGAACAATTGTTCCACAATGTGAATGATGCCCTCCTTGTGATATACAGGTTGTATCGGAGTGCCTCTTGCTTGTAATTTTTGGCAGCACTTGCACTTTATATTCAAGTAAATATACAGGAAAGAATGTTTCCTAACAATTTTTCCTCTAAAATTGATTTTATCTTTTGTTTTGTGCGTATTATTGTTAGTCTGTAAAAGTGGCGTACTACTTGGACAACATCCATCCCAGCAGCGACCTGGGAGTCCAAGATGCATCCAGACATCCTCCCCATGCTGTTCCTGGACCATTTCGGTGGTGTTTCCATCAATTTCTGACCTTTTCCTCTGAACCAGGCACCCTCCTCTCTTCAGAGAAGGGGTGCCTTTTTTAATGCTCGGGTTCTCCCATTGACTTTCATTATACTCAGGTGCTCTGTAGAGCACCCGAGCATCCCAAAGTGTTCGGCCCGAGCACTTTGCTCGATCAACACTAGTCACCATACCAGCCGGCGTGATTACATAATCTCGCGCTGCAAAGATCTTTAAACAAGATGGCGGCGGCCAGCCCATCGAGAGCAAATGGAGGCGGTAAGTTTGATTTAATTTTATTTTTTATTGTTAATTTTACACTCAGATGCCGCGATCATGTATGACCGCAGCATTTGAGGGATACAATAACGGGGTGGTGCTTGTCATTGTCCCCGCTACTTACAAAAAGATGCACCTTGTGACTAAGTATTTTGTCACAAAGTGAATTTGTTTTTGTCAAATTCGTCGAATCAGCCGAATCGAATTTTTAAGAAATTCGCTCATCTCTAATAATTGCTATTCTTCTTTGTAAAATTGGAACTATAAAGAAACAGGTCTTTTTGGGGCTTCTCTGATGTCTCTTTCGACCACATTATTTCCTGTTTCAAATGCTCAGTTAGATGCATTTCTTTAAGAAGCAGGGGCGTATCCCTACTTTGCAAACTGCCAGCAATGTACTGCTGAGACGTTCTTCTCTTACTTCCCACTATGTTTGTTTTCAGTTCCAGAGCTCACAGAACAGATAAGGAGGGGGAAATCACACTTACACACACACAGCTCTTATTATCTTCAAATCTTCAAATGCCATAGAATACATTCTTTTATCAGACCCAGGATCTCAGCTAGCTCTGGCATGCTCCCATTTTTTGGGAGCTGTTTTCTGTGTCTCTGTTGCTAGGGACACATCTTGCCTGACAACAGGCAGTGGATGGTAAATTAGGTAGAAATGGAAGTGAGATCCTTAGTGGCCATAATTTTATATAATTTATTATTCATGTGGCTTTACCAATGGTTTGGTTGTGTTACAGTTTTACAGTTTTTAGGTGAAACATGTCAAATCATTTTTTCTGTAAAAACCGGAACTTCATTGAAAACCACACCAAAATGGGGTCATTGGTCATGAGGAGGACAGTGTACGATTACTGGTCCTTTTTTATTTTGGTCATTGGATTGCATTCCTCAGACTGTTGCACATTATATGCAAAAAAAAAAAAAATCATATATATACACTTATACACAAATATACACATTACACTAACATAATCACTGAACTTCTGTGTTCGATCTTCCATGCAGTCTTTACATTAAGCAGATCTCGTTAGGGATTTGCCATATGGTCAGGTTTCCTGGTTCAGGTTTGAAAACCAAAAACACGAGTTGATCATACAAGAAGAGAAAGTACAAAGGACAGGTATGACTTCTCCTCTTTTCTTGAATTCATACCTGGTTTTGGCTTCAAAAACTGCATCAGTAAACCTGACTGTGTTGCCGTAAACTTAGGCTAGTTGCACACTAGCATCAGAGTTTCAGCAGGCTGTACCAGACCTCTGTGCACTGTGGCATTCGTGGAGCTTTGTAAGGCTCCGTCCGGCCTCATTCACTCTAACGAGGACTGGTGGAGATCCTGCAGCATTCCAGCAAATATGCTGAGATTCGGCCGAAAGAAAACTGCTGTTTGCATATTTGCTGGATTCTCTGCATATTTGCTGGAATGTGGCCAGATCTCTGCCAGTCCCCATTATAGTGAATAGGGCTGGACAGAGCCTTGCAAACCTCCGGAGTGTGCAGAGGTCGGCATATTTGCTGGAAAGCAGCTGGGTCTCCGACGGTCCCCGTTATAGTGAATGAGGCTGCATGGAGCCTTACAAACCTCCGAAGTGTGCAGAGGGGACAGCCTGCCGCACCTCTGATGCTCGTGTGCAACTAGCCTTATACTCCCCTTCCAAGAACAGACATGGGGGGGGGGGGGGGGTCTGTGTAATTGCTATAGATAGATATGCAGCTGATAATAGTCAGGAGCCTTCCCCCTTTCTCTCCTCTTAACCCGACACCTGAAAGATGGCCGAAAAGTTCAATTTTAGTCTCATCAGACCAGAGCACCTTCCTCCATACATTTTGGGAGTCTCCCACATGCCTTTTCGCAAACTCACAAAGTGCCTTTTTGTTTTTTGCTAAAAGTAATGTCTTTCTTCTGGCCACTCTGCCATAAAGCCCAACTCTATGGAGCATACTGCTTATTGTCGTCCTATGTACAGATACTTCAGTCTCTGCTGTGGAACTCTGCAGCTGCTCCAGGGTTATCTTTAGGTCTCTGTGCTGCCTCTCTAATTAATGCCCTCCTAGCCTGGTCCGTGAGTTTTGGTAGGAGGCCGTCTCTTGGCAGGTTTGCTGTTGTGCCATGTTATTTCCATTTGGTTATTATAGATTTGATGGTGCTCCTGGGGATCATCAAAGATTTGGATATTTTGTCTATAACCTAACCCTGACTTGTACTTCTCAACAACATTGTCCCTTACTTGTTTGGAGAGTTCCTTGGTCTTCATGTCAGTGTTTGGTTAGTGATGCCTCTTGCTTAGGTGTTGCAGCCTCTGGGGCATTTCAAAAAGGTGTGTATATGTAATGACAGATCATGTGACACTTAGATTGCACATAGGTGGACATCATTTTACTAATTATGTGACTTCTGAAGGTAATTGGTTGCACCAGAACTTTTTATGGGCTTCCTAACAAAGGGGACGAATACATAATTACATGCCAATTTTCTGTTTTCTATTTCTAAACAATAGTTTTATTTATATATTTTTCTAATTTCACTTCACCAACTTAGACTATTGTGTTCTGATGCATCACATGAAGTTCAGATTAACAAAGCATTGAACTTTGTAAGGCTGTTATGTAACAAAACACGAAAAAAGTCAAGGGGGCTGAATACTTTTGCACTGTATTGTGAATTGTGGCTACTGTCTTATCTGCTTATCATTACAGGCAGGTTTACAATAGTATATAACTCCATTAAAGTGATCTGTACAGACCAAGAAGTGGCACCTTTTATTAGGCTTAATGGCCACTGTGAAAACTGCAGAAATTTATGGTTTATAATAATAACATCAAAAATTCTTTAAAAATATGTTAAACATAAAAACGTGATTTAAATAATAGGTCCGTTTCTGATGACACATTCGCTTTAAAGACAACTTATCATTTGGAAGAACATGACATACAATATGTGTATCAGATAAATCGCACTGGTCATTTGAGTATTGCACTCTTTTATTCTTGCCCCACACCCCATCTATATCTAAAGGTGGTGTGTTTTTCCCTACTCTAATGCTATCCAATCATTGCCTACAGTGTAAGACTGGCCTGCTGCAGCATGATTTTGTAAGTTATTCTTAATATTGTGAGACCGTTGTATCCTCACTTTGTTCAGCCGTCAAGTCAGGATGAAGCAAGGTCATCTTTAAAATATATGCATAGTTACTTTAGAATGAACAAGTAGCGTGATAATGTCATTTGCTTAACAATAAGGAATTATTTTAATAAATTACATGTTCATGACCAATTAAAACTAAACAACTAAATCGAGAGAAACACTAGAATGTTTAGTCTAACATCAACTTTGACATTAAAAAAAGGAATACATTTTGTATCATGTAAAAACAAATACAAATTGTGTTAATATATGTACTTTTAATTTTTTTTTTTAGATTTTGATGTTCATAAGGACTTTTATTTCATATAAAATGTGGGTACTAAAACTCAATAAATGCATAGCATTTTAATTGTATTATGTATAGAAAACATTTATTGGTCTGTAGGGATTTATAGATACATGAAATATTTAGTGTAGTTAATTACTGTGAAAAATACACATTTATTCAGACAGAAATCTATATATTTTTTTTCTCCAAAATTCTTATATCTTACAGTTTATGAAAAAGAAATACTATGGTAGGAACCTTTTTTTTTTTTTGTCATTTTACTTTTTGTCATGTGTTACTTCCAGATTGTCCGCTGCCATAAGTCCATTGATACCACTGAGTTTTATCCTGTTTTTAAAAATTTATATCTGTTTGCATTCATGTCTAGTGCATAATGCTTGTCTTTCAATTCTCCAGGTGCCTTCTTCATAGGTACAGTGGCATATAGTGCATTCATCAGTTTTTATTTCTCTTCCAGCTGGGATAACAACAGTTTCTGCAAAACAGTTTGGTCCTACAACAAAGACAAAAATATGAAATACAGTTATTTCAGTCTTTATCCCTTCCTTATACAAACATTATTATGTATCTTAGGCCTCTTTCACACTTGCGTTGTGAATATCTGGCGTGCACTTAAAGCATTTGAAGACTGATCAGTCTTCAAAAATGCTTTCAGTGTTACTATGGCAGCCAGGACGCTACTAGCATTCCGTGCGGCTCCCGGGGCGCTCCTGAATGACGTCAGAGCGCCCCGCACGCATGGATCACGTGATCCATGCGATCACGTGATCTATGCACTGGGGCGCCCTGACGTCATCCTGGAGCGTCCCGGGAGCCGCACGGAATGTAAGTATGCCGCTCCCCCTACTCTTTACTATGGCAACCAGGACTTTAGCGTCCTGGCTGCCATAGTAACCATTGACAAAAAGCTAAACGTCGGATCCGGCGATGCACGGAAACGACGTTTAGCTAAAGGCTGGATCCGGACTAATGCCTTTCAATGGGCATTAATTCCGGATCCGTCCTTCCGGCATGCTTTCAGGATTTTTGGCCGGAGCAAGAAGCGCAGCATGCTGCAGATTTTGCTGCGGCCAAAAAACGTGTCAGTACTGAACTGAGGACATCCTGATGCATCCTGAACGGATTTCTCTCCATTCAGGATGCATGGGGATAATCCCGATCAGTAGCTTTCCGTCCTAGAGACCCGAGGACGGATCTCTAGGACGGAAAGCTAAAACGCTAGTGTGAAAGAGGCCTAAGTATAGTTTTTATGTGGTCAGTTAAAAGGTATTATAACATGCAGTGCTTGCATTTATTTTACAACCTCCAACTACATTACCCCAATTAGTATTTCACAAGAATTAGGAACGTTGGGTGAGTACAGTTACACAGATAATACTCCAGCCAAAGGAAATGGTTAGGGAGGAGCGAATTGACTTCAGATGAAACATCCGAAGTCAATTCGCATAAAAATTAGTTCTAACACTGTACTGAGCAGGAGCTCCATACAGTATTAGAATGTATTGGCTCCGATGAGCCAAAGTTATTGCTTCGCGAAGTCTTGTGAGACTTTGCGCAATAGCTTCAGAAATTAATTTGTACTGTAAAAAACTATTTTCCGAACTCTGGTACAGTTCCAAGGTACCACTTGGAACTGAAACCGAGTTTGGGAAATGTTTTTTTACAGTACAAATTAATTTATGAAGTTATTGCGCGAAGTCTTGCGAGACTTCGCGAAGCAATAACTTCGGCTCATCTGAGCCAATAAATTCTAATACAGTACGGAGCTCCTGCTCCGTACAGTATTAGAACGAAGTATTATGCAAATCGAATTCGGATGTTTCATCTGAAGTCAATTCGCTCCACCCTAGTAATGGTAATATAGCTACAAATGCAACCTAAATAGCACAGTCCCCTTGACTTGAATGGGGTTTATCTGCAACTAGGCCATGTCGCAATTGTATGGTCACTCCACATAGCAGTGCGGCTTCTTCTAACAGCTGATCAGCCAATCTGATATTGATAGGAAGATAGGTTATCAATAGTGTTGAGTGAATTAAAGCATACAAAGTGGAATTCGATCCAAGGTTTGGGAAAAATTTGCATCCTCACAAATCCAAATTTCTTCACGCTTCATGGTAATGAATCATTTTATTTCTAAAATGCTGCACATGTTACAAAGTGAAAGTAAGAAGCCAGGGAATACCATATGACCCATAATGCCATGCAGTCAGCCAATCCACAGGTAGCCATACCATGTGATGTCACAACCTTAAAAAACACTTATCACGCGTGGTCTCCATCATTTCAATGTGAGCTGAGCTTAAGGAGCGACATAAGAATGGTTTAGGTATATATAAATATGGATACACCTTTAAATGAGTTATTGGGAAATGCGGGACACAATTTAAGGATTTCTAATATATATAAATTGTTTGTTGACACATTACTTATGGGAATGTTTTCCCCAGTCAAGGGGGCTGGGAAAGTGATTTAATGGTCCAGCCACTTGATTAGGGGAATATAACGACAAATCTTGGGTTAGTATCATATAATTTTAATCACATTTTGATTCAGTTTAATATTTTACACAGATTATAAGTTACACCTGTTTGGCTCAATAGATGTGGGCTGAGAAGCAGCTCAAATTGTCCAAGATGTAATTTGTCAGGAGCAGACCATGTACATATGCTTTGGGGGGGGGGGGGGGGGGGTTTGGTTAGGGTATCTGGTATGGGGGATTTATGGGGAAAATGTTGGAAATAATTGAATTAGTTGTATGATGATGTGAACTACCTGTTTATTAATAAATAAATTGTTAAAAAAAGAAAAAAGAAGCATTTATGCACTAGGGACTCTTTTGCAGAAAGCTATTACTAGAAGAATATTGGATAAGGGCAGTGCAAGGTCAGTGTACGGAGATCGTAGGGACAGCATAGGGAGACTGCAGGTTGAGTGTAATCACCATCTGCTTCTTGTTGAACTGCTGCCACATTCCCTGTTAGTTTATACATATAATTAATGTGCCTAAGTACTTTAGGGCAGTCTAATATATATCTGTGTGCATCTTGTTGAACTGCTGCCCCATTCCCAGTTAATTTGCTAGTTTATACATAGAATTACTGTGCCTCAGTGTTAAAGGACAGACTAATATATCAGGGTGTGCATCTTGTTGAATTGCTGCCACATTCCCAGTTAGCCCTGCACACATATGTTGAGCAGAAGGTGGGCTAGTCCTTGGGCCTCTCGGTGTCTGATGTATAGAATTGCAACAATGGTCAAGGGCAATATATATCATTCATATATCCATCTGGGTAAATTTGGTTCTGGATCAGGCACACCATCAACTTGGCCAGGTGATGCCGCCTCTGTGTTGTAATGCTGTGATTTCTGTGCCAATGTCCTACTCTGCCTCATCCTTCCACAGGCAACATTGTTGTGCACCTGTGAGGCCTGGGCCTTATAAGTCAGTCTTGGGTGGGCCTCAGAGCTCTCTCTCTCTCCTCCCATTGTAAGCATGGCTGCATGGTGGAGTTAACTGGGAGTTTGTTGTGAGTCGGATCTTACGCTCCTGTAATTCGCCCATTGGCTCCTGGTATTGCCCATATAACACAGGTAGGTCAGTGTTAGTTCCCGAGCTACTTGAGATACCTTGGCACGGTGCTCGGGCTCCGATATGTACTTAAATATGAGGATATATTGGCTAAATTCTCAATTTTAGCACCAGTATCTGGGTTTAGTCAGACAGCAGAGTGCACCTGTTTTTGTAAATGTTATTGTTGTTTTTACCCTATATTTACTTTGTTTGGCCCACGGTGGCGTGATTTCCCATACGGACCCCCTGAAGAACCCTGTAGGGGGGAACGCATTGGGGTATAAGGGAAATTCACTCATTAGGGTCTACTAGGGTATTTCAGGGTAGGTACGAGGGTGGAGGGTCTCCACCACCAGGAGATGCCTCCGGGCTTTAGGGAAGAGAAACAGGGTGTTCCTAGGGAAAGATACCCCTTTTGATTTTCTCCCCGTTTTCAAAGTCTACCTCCCTTATTGGCTTTATTGTAATAACTGTACTACTGACTGTGGTGTATATAAGAAGATTATATGACCTGTGTGTGGGATTTGATTTAGTTAGCACTGGTGCCTTGCAGTGCTGGGGTCGTAGGTTCAAATCTGACCATGGACAACATCTGCATGGAGTTTGTATGTTCTCCCTGTGTTTTCGTGGTTTTCCTCCGGGTACTCTGGTTTCCTCGCACACTTCAAAGACATAATGATAGGGAACCTAGATTGTGAGCCCCATTGGGGACAGTTGGATGCTAATGTCTGTAAAGCGCTGCGGAATATGTCAGTGCTATATAAGTGCATAAAATAACTAAATATATAAAATCAGTATTTGATCGATATTTGTAAGCCAAAAGTAGGAGTGGGTCCACAACAGAGATAAAAATGAAATATTTGCATCTCTTTACTGTTTTGGACCCACTCCTGCTTTTAGCTTACAAATACTGATCAAATACTGACCGTGTGAAAGGGTCCAAAACACAGAAGAGATGCAAATATTTTGGCTTGCAATTACTGATCAAAAAATGGCGGTCTGAAAGAGGCTTTATGGATGCTCAAAATACAGGTTTCGTTTTTTCATTTTTTTCATTTTTCTGTTCTTCTGATGGATCAGACGAACGGAACAATAAACAGTGATGTGAACACAACCTTACAGCTGCTGCTGTGAAAGACATGTACTGTCCTGCCCAGCTGTCCACGATAGTGTGCATCTTGTGACAGAGCGAGAATCACAAGGAGCAGCCCAAATGTGAGAGTACAAGGCAGGGATGGATTTTTGGGAGAAATAATGCCAGAAATAATGCCAAGTATCTTAAATCCAGGCTGAGTGCACGCCATCAGCTCCCTAAAGGCAGCAGACTCTACTAAAGGGTGCAGAAGCGAATGCACCACCAGCAACTTAGCCAGGTGGGAATTAAGCGTGTGCACCAGTGGATTGCCATGCATTTAAAGTTTCCTGGCCACGTATGCCATTATCGATGGCTGGCGATGGAGCGGAGGAGAAGTCTGAACCGGAGAGGCAGAAAGTTCTGACAATGATGTCACAGACACTGTATTGTCCATGGATGCGGCCTAGCTGCCACAAGGCAAACCGGTAGAAGGAGGAAACTCTTCTATTGGTTGTTTGCTGCCTCCTCTGTTTGCTCACAAGATGGGGTGATGGTGCTTCATGTTGTTCAATAGAGCTGTGGAGAATATGTTTGTGTTTGACTGCCCATGGCATATTTTAGTCTTGCAGAGCTTGGGCAGGGTAATGCTTCTGTCTTCCAGCAGCATGGAGAAAAATTACCAGATGAAAGATACTCGCGCAGAGCTAGAGGCAGCTGAGTTTGGCTTAGCTCTGGCACATTTTGGGCCGAATGCACCCACAGTGTCAGCAGTGTCACCATTTCCTGAAACGGATTTGGCCCTGGCAGTTCTTTGGGAGGTTCAGGCCCTACATTGCTCTGGTCTTTATTGAAGCTGCTGACAACAGCCTCCTCCTCCTCTTCAGCATCCCGATCTCTCTCCCAGGTCCTGTCCAACACACAATCATCATCGGAGTCCTCACCCTCCCTGTCACTTTTATCAAACTGTGATATATCATTGTGGGCTCCTTGGCCCCATCCTAATTCTCTGCTCTGTATTTGCCCAACTACCATTGTGGTTGCCATCACCATGAATACTGTGGCGACTGGTGTCTCTATTATCAACACCAACTCAGCTATGCCTGGGGTCACCCGCTTCAAACCTACTCTTCAAAACAGTCCAAACAGTGACTGCGCTCACAGAACTAACCAACAGAGACTCACTTGACTATCTGTGCAGTAGGGATTTGTTGTCTCTTTTCAGGAAAACATGAGGCACTCCCAAGGAGCAGTAAAGGCAAAGAAGACTCCACTGAAAGGCTTCTATGGGTTTACAAGTAGGAGGAACAGAAGGAATGGGGTGAACCCAAGCTCCAAGGCACAGAAGTCACCTCCAAATCATTCTGCTGTGACTGAGAGGAGGAGTGAGACATCCAATCCATTATTTCATCCTCTCTCTCCTCAATGATAATTTTGTGCCTTTCATGGAGAACTGCAGCCTATTACTGTTTCTGGCCGGATAGCTAGTGCTGCTGCTACTCACTGTTTCTGGGGGGATAAGGCCTGGCCATGCGTCTTTTGTTTGAAACCCTTTCATATTCCTGACACTGGGCCTAATGTACAGTCACACAAAGTATGGAACAGTTTGCAAGTCTGTTTTCTGGAACTCAGTGACAGAGAGGCACAATAACATGTCATTCCTTTTTTACAGATACCCGGAAGACACTGCTACTGACAACTGAATTTGGAAATCATGCAGTATTGGTGCCACTAACAAATGTGGACCTAATGTATTATGTGCATTAAAATATGCTGATTCAGAAAAAAAGCTTTCTCTAGTGTAAAACACAAGTTGTTAAGCTGCTATGAGATTATTTTCCCCCATCATCACACCAACACTTGACCTGACTGGATATGCCCTGACAGATTTCAAACTACTATTCCATGTGATTTCACTCAAAGATTAAAAACACTACCCTCTGTATTGTAAAACATGTGTTGCACACTAGTATTGCTATTTTTTTTATTTTATTTTTTATTCTTGAACTGTATGGAGATGCCCTGTAAAATTTTCTGGCCTACTATTTTTACTGTGTTTTCACTGAGATTTAAAAAGCTACCCTTGGGAATGTGAAACATGCATTATTTTATTATATTGGTATTTTTGCAAAACAAAAAAAATACTTGAACTGTTTGAAGATGCCATGTCCTAGATTTCGGAGTATTATTTATGGTGCTTTCACTCAGATTTAAAATGGTACTATCTGGATTGTAAAACACACATTGTACAAAAACTAAAAAAAACTTGTACTGTATGGAGGTGCCCTGAAAAATAGTTTGGCCTACCATTTACAGTGTTTTCAATCAGAGATTTAAAAGTCTACCCTCTCGATTGAAAAACATGCATTGTACAATTGTATTGCTATTGTTGAAAAAAAATGACTGTAACTGTGTGGACATGCCCTGTTCCAGTTTTCAGACTACTATTTATGGTGTTTTCAGTGAGATTTAAAATGCTATCCTCTGGATTGTAAAATTATAAAAAAAAAAAAAAAAAAAAACTTGAACTGTCTGGAGATGCCCTGTCCCAGATTTTAGTCTACTACTTCAGGTGTTTTCACTGACATTTAAAAAACTACCCTCTGTAAAACATTCATTGCACACCTTGTGGATTCCGTGTGCGCTGTGGTGGGGTCCGTGGCGGGGTGCGCGGTTGGCCACCGCCCGAGCCCCGAGCAACGGACTTTTTTTAAATGTTTGCTCATCTCTACTAGAGAGGGGTCGTTGATCCAGGGAGTTATTCTGATTGCCTGATTGGAGTCGGGAAGGAATTTTTTTTCCCCTTAAGTGAGGAAAATTGGCTTCTGCCTCACAGGGTTTTTTTGCCTTCCTCTGGATCAACTTGTAGGAAACAGGCCGAACTGGATGGACAAATGTCTTTTTTCGGTCTTATTTACTATGTTACTATGTTACTATGTTACACTGTATTGCTATCGTAAGATCGTTTTCGGTCAGACCCTGCCTAGAGCCATCCACCCTCATTTACAACCCAACATATAATAAAATTCTGCTTGTTCTGCAAGGGCACCTCCTTGCCTGCTGCAGCAATGATTGGCTCATCCAGTGTCATGGGTAATGGGGAGGGGATAACACCAGATAACACAAAGAAGGAATAGACCGGAGTCTAGGCCTCAAAACTAAGGGAGAGGGATGTGACCTCCTAGGAATCCCTAGACATCAAACATAGAAGGGATTCCTTACTGTAAGAGAAGTGAGATTATAGAGCTCTGTCTGAGGAGGTGGTTATGGTGAACTCACTAAAAGAGTACAAAAGTGGTCTGGATATATTTCTGGAGTGTAATCATATTACAGGTAATAGTTTTCTGGAGAAAGGTTGTTGATCCAGGGAGTTATTCTGGTTGCCCGATTGGATTCGGAAAGGATTTCTTTCTCCTAAAATAATGAAAATTGGCTTCCACCTCATGTATTTTTGCTTTCCTTTGGATCAACTTGCAGGATAGCAGGCTGAACTGGATGGAAGGATGTCTTTTTTTCAGGCTTACAAACTAGGTTACTCTGTAAGAAACTGATTAGCTCATCTTTATTTTTTTACTGTAAAATTTTGTATGGAATAGCATAGTCTACGATACTATTCCATACCACATTAAAAAAATGATGTATATAGGACAAATCTAGGCCAAAAAAACACTTTGTGGTCTTCATCAGGTGATTTAGCCCTATGGACACTTTTGGATTGATGACATTATATGTACAATTTATAGCTGCATTATCTGTGTGTGATATCATTTTTAGCCCGGTTTACACATACTGTATCAAGTTTTCATATTTGCAGTATTTGGCCTTATTTGCACTACTGTATTTTCATCTGCAGGCTTCTATTCTCTTTCTGCGCTGCTCATTTTTTTCAACACCAGGAACCAAACTATTTCTTTATAAGAGTCGTAACTTGTGTGTGATTATCCTGATTACATTCTACTCCCATGTGGCAATTCTGTGAGTATCGCTGATTGATAGAACAGTATAGACAAAAAAGGCACTTCAAGGAGCATCAATATCCCAGTTTAGTTATTCATTATTCAAAACTGAAAACATGATATTTTATTTAGATGAAGGGTGGGCCCTCCAAATGAATTCTGCTGGTGGTCCCAGTGTACACTTATCTGACACTGAGTACCATTGTTAAAGATTTCTTTAGTCATTGGACTGAGAGCATGACAGAACAATCTGCTCTCCACAAAAAAATCACTGAAGCTTTAGTTATCATCAGATTATTGAATTACAATGTATAGTGAAATGTGTACATGGGTTTTCTTTCCCTCTGAGTTTTTGTCAAAATAAAACAAACTCTAAGTACCGTATGTAATTTTTCCGAACGAATCTATATGGGAGCTAAAAAATGCCTACTCTATGTATACCTTTTTTTTTAATAGCCACAAGATAACAAAAACCCCACTTTTTACCAACTAAAAAAAAACACACTAAAAATGTGTGATGTAAGCCTAAAGATGGTTTTCCTTGCATTTTTCGTGTATTTTTTTTCCAAAAAACAAATCGGCCTGATGTGAGCTGAAAAACAATATGAAATCTACTAAAAACAATCAGCGTTATAGTATAGGTTTTAACCCTCTCAACCCTCACAGCCAGAGGGCTATGGACCTCTTGCACCTCTGGTAACCAGGAAAATGTTTACACAGGTTGACACATTGCACATTTCAGAATGCCACTCCACCCTTTATAGACCCCGACACTATTGTGTCAAACAACAGTTTTTCATAAACAAATTAACATTTGACAGTCTGACCCAAGCAGAAAATTTGATGAAAAACAACTCTAAAAATGTAAATAAATATCACTTGACTATTTATACATGCACATATCTTAATAAAATCACTAGAAGTGGGTAAGCCAAAAATCAGGTATTAAAATGGATTGTCCAGGTCTTTTTTTCATATACTTCCCATTGGGACCTATGGAGAAATTAACACTCACTTGGTCACCGCGATTCATGGCTACATGGCAAGGCTGTCTTCACTGGACTTCAGGACACGTCAGTCAACTTCTTCCACAGACAGGGCCCCTGAATACAATGGCTGGCCTTAGCAGTCATATGTCCCCAAGAAGCACGTGACCTAGCAGGACTTTTATTGATTGTCGCAGTGCACATGGTCCTGTCCATGCAGGAAGTTGACAGAAGGGGAGCAACCTGGGAACCAGAGAGCTGGAACTGAGTGGTGGGGACCAGGTGAGTATGGTTTTCTCCACAGGTTCCACTGGCTAGGGGACAGATATAAGAAATGTATTA
>JAKVIS010004211.1:0-14595 GCA_033119425.1 Bufotes viridis | reverse complement strand
TTAGTTAGTAAGTTAGTTAGCTTATATATATAATACAGATACTTAGTGGGAGATAGTCAGTGTAGGTTAGATTGTGATATAGTGTAGCTGATAGGTTCCAGTGCAGGGTGTTAGGTAGTGTGATGGGTTCTGCTGTCCATACATACATACATACATAGTACTGTGAGTTCACAACAATACTGGAGTGCACCAATCACTAATATGTAGTCAGACCTGCTAAAAAGTGAAGTTGCACGTATTGCGCAAAAATAAGCGCATCATTATTTGCCGATTTGAGCATTGGCGAATATATTGAGCACTCTACCTGCATATAAAGCTATTGTAATGTTCTGTCGTGCCAACCATTTTCTCCAGTCTCAGGAAACTTCTAGCAGCTTGAAAAATGTAGCAATAGTGACCCACGCCTGTAATGCACACGCAATACGAGCATATTACATTGCCGATTTCCAATATCAAGAAAGTGTTCGCAAATTCTGGAATCCGCGAATTTATGATGAATGTTCGCCCAAATATTTGCGTAAATATCGTGAATTTGAATATTGCCCCTGCCGCTCATCACTAAGGAATGGTGTTTCCTAGGTAAGACTACTCTTATGCCTACTTTTACGAGCTCACACATACAAGTGTTGTCTCTAGGTTAGATGACTAAAGCCTTCTCTAAACAGTGGGTAGGACTTGCCCATCACCCTGGAAACTGGGATAAGACTGTCAGTGTTAACTCTATGCACAGAAAAGAGTACTTTAAAGGTAAATCACAACATTTAACTCTTAGCATAAAATTGACTCTAGCATTTATCCACTGGGTCAATTCAGATGGTCTAGAACAGGCATGCTCAACCTGCGGCCCTCCAGCTGTCATAAAACTACAAACCCCATCATTTCCAGACAGCCTACAGCTATCAGCCTACAGAAGGGCATGCTGGGAGTTGTAGTTTTACAACAGCTGGAGGGCCGCAGGTTGAGCATCCCTGGTCTAGAACTGTCACCACAATCTCGTGGAATTAGTGGGTTGGAAAGGAAAGGGTTTAAATAAGTAATCTTCTGTCTGTTCTCTATTGCATCTGCTAATCTGGCATCCTACTAAAAACAACATAACATATGCATCCTACACATATTATTTTAAGTTAAATATCTAAAACTGGAAAAAAAAACATATCAGCTGAAGAAACCTTGGTACAGTAGGTGCTCAATATACTTAGTAGATGAACTGTGACTAAATGAATTACAATCTGAGCGTACTGAGTGTGTATGTGAATAGGCAATTCAGAAACTATTGAACGTGTGTGAGCACCTTTAGATACTAGTTTATATACTTTTCTATGACCATCTGATGATATCATATAGGTCTGGATTTTAGAAGTAAAATTATATGAATTTCATTGTATAATGAATATAAATTAATGGGAGTCTATGATCATTTTTGACCTTGTAAACTGCTGACATCGCTACATGGAGGTTAAAGCTGAATGTCACATAAACGTAAAGGACGGGCACCACCGAATATGCCTGGGGTGCCACAAGAGTATCAAAAACAAGGCAAAATACACTTCCAGAAATACACCAAAAAGACTGCAAACATCTGAGAAAATATTCAATCTTCTTTTATACAAAAATATACAAGGGCCAGATTAAAAACTATTATAATATAATTTCAGGAATTGCCTATAATAAGGCTAACGAGGGGGTGAGACAGTCACATATGAATAATAAGACAACACTACAGTAAATGGACTTCCTAATATTAAATCACACAAAAAGTAAAGTACAAATGCTGAAGTAAGGATCCAAAGTGAAAGTGAAAGTGTAATGTGATATCAGAGAATATGCTTATGAGAGCTCAGACACACGTGACCCCGCACGTATGTGTCTCAGTGTCCGTAAACTGACATGTAGTCGGACTCCCAGATGTTACTTGACATAATTAGAGTCAATAGATACAAATTTCAAATGTCCTCATGTAACCCTCTTCTTCCTACATCATCTGCGACACCTCCAGTTTTCGCACTCACTCGGTCACCAGCTCCTCCAGGCATAAACTCTAAGTGGACTCTAAGGGACGACACTCAGGTCTTCTGTGGGTTAAAGCTTTATTGAGGTGGAGTGCACTTGGCTGGAGCCTGTAATACAACAGGGAAACACTGCCACTATCTGGTATACAGCCAGGTCACCAGCCCACCTCCTTCACAGTAAATGTCTGCACTCCAAATATATTATAAAACAGTGATCGTATAGTGGATTTTACATTGAACAAGTATATAAAGATAACAGCAACATACCTGTAATACAACAGGGAAACACTGCCACTATCTGGTATACAGCCAGGTCACCAGCCCACCTATATCATAACAGGCAGTCATTATATTACATTCCCACATACATGTTACAGGATATAACAAAGCATACAGAAAAATGAACAAGAGAAAATCATTTACAAAGATATTGCAGCAGGGTGACCTGGAATACAGCATGTCTTACAGCCATTTTAGGAGAGCACATGGCTCTCTAACTCTACATCATTTACCCAGCCTAGCATGTGCTGCGGGGCTTACAGGCTGCTAAAAAACATACAGTCACCTCTTTACATTCTACAGAACTATTATGGGTGTATATCATAACTTTTTACAATAGATAAATGAACTTTAGCTTTAGAGAACTTAGACAGAGATCCTACCTCCTTCACAGTAAATGTCTGCACTGAGGAGACCAAACCAAGTAGCAGAATACACAGGGGGCTTTCTGGAAGAGTCCACTGTAAAGACTCTGTCTGTTAAAACTTTCCTCAGTTATCTAATAGCACATTTGAAGAGGTTTATTTAGCATGTCCTAACTCTCTGTTAACAGCTTATGAATATATGGAACTATATTTAACAAGTGCTCATTGCTGCAGCTCCTGTATATTGGTATGACCCTATTGCAAACCTGCAGACTGGATATTTGGTGAAACTTCATGTGCTTCATATTGACTGTGCTACATTTTCCCCCTCCTGAATTTCACCAAATATATAACACTAAACAGTACAATATAGCGTGATAGAAAACTCCAATGAGAACAAAATTGTATAATTCAGTTTGGACATTCTAAGGTATGTGAGCATATGTCTATACAGGATGACTGTTTCTTGGACTCTCTTTTGAAGGACCACTTAAGGACTACTTGGAGGGTTTGCGCTTCCCTCACGTAGTAAGTATTACAAAGTGCCTATCTACACAATGCTTAATGCAAGAAATATTACAGAATCCCCTTTGTTAAGACATACAACTTTGTGCTCCTCAACTCAGCACCTACATACTGCAAAACATGTTTTGTTTTTCTGTGATATCTACCTTAAATGTCTACATTTATCTATTTAGTTATAAGGAACTACAGTACTACTACTTCTAGTAACTCTCCTTCTTCTAGGCACCTAGATATCTTGGTATTCACTGAGCAGATCAGTCTGTTTACTGGTCTAACAGTTCTTCCAACTCTTGTTTGAGTTCCCCTGTTTGAATCAGACTGGCTTGGATTGGTCTGCTTCTTCTCAGATGATGGTTTAGAATTCCAAGTTTGAGTAGTTTGACCCTCTGACAAAGATAATGTCTTGAATAAGTCACCTTTATGACTGGTTTGTAAGTCTTGCTTATCATGGCAAGGATCAAAGTCTGATGGACCATCTCTTAGAATGTCCTCTGGTAGGGATATCCCAGTGTCTTTGGTATTTTGCAAAAGCTCTTCATCAGAACCAAATAATACTGAACTACATTCTTCGGTTCCTGATATCTGGTCAAGAATTCCCTCTGTATTTCTATTGCGATCATCATAACTGAAGGAATCTACTTGTTCTTCATCAATCTGTTCTTCCACCTCATAATCCGATAAAGCGGAAGCCACCTCAGACAATTCTTCTTCTCCCAAATCAATGGGTAAAAAGTTAACTGGTAAGATCAAGTTGCGATGAACTACTCGGACTTCTCCAGTCTTTAAGTTATGTATCTGGAAGATATGCGTCTTTGGGTTGGTGTTAACAACTCTGTAAACAGTTGACTCCCAAATATCAGCAAGTTTACGTTTTCCTCTTTCTTTCTTATTCACAAGAAGAACGTGGTCTCCAATACTGATTGGTAAACCCTTGATCCTTTGGTTATATCCTCTGGTCTGTTTGTTTTGCTCTTTGCTAGAATGTTTCTGTGCTATTTCAATTGCTTCCTTCAAGTCTTTTCCTAGAGCAGCAACAAATTCATCATAGTCCTTGACCGTTTCATCTCTTAACACATTCCTGAACATTATGTCAACAGGCAGTCTAGGAGTTCTTCCAAACATGAGGAAAAAGGTGGATAACCCGTGGTTTCATGTACAGTACAGTTATATGCAAAGGTTAGCGTTTGAATCATCTGTGGCCACTTATTCTTTGATCTTGGCGGTAGAGATCGCAGCATGCTTCCTAGTGTACGGTTGAAACGCTCTACTTGACCATTTCCCATAGGATGGTATGGTGTTGTGTGAGATTTCTCAATACCAGCAATCTGTAAAAGTTCACTAATTAGTTCACTTTCAAAATTAGCTCCTCTATCAGAATGCAATCTTTCTGGAAATCCATAGATGCAGAAGAAATGGTCCCAAAGTTTGCGTGCCACTTGCTTTGCAGTTTGGTTCTGACATTGGAATGCATGAGATAGTTTTGTAAAGTGGTCTGTAACCACTAACACATCAACACTTTCATTTCTGCTGTTCTCTGCGGACCAAAAATCAATGCATACAAGTTCTAATGGATGATTTGTAACTATGGATTCAAGAGGGGCTCTTCCTTCTGGTTCTGGAGTCTTGCTCACTACACATCTCTTGCACTGTCTCACATAGTTTTTGATGTCTGCTTCCATGTGAATCCAAAAAAATCGTTCTCGGGCCAAAGAGATTGTTCTGTCCTGACCTTGATGTCCAGCGTCATCATGAATACCCTTTAGAACATTACTCCTAAGTGAATGAGGGACAACAAATTGATAAATTTTGCTTCCTGATCTATGTTTTGAAATCCTATAAAGAATTCCATTATTTAACTTCAATTTATCCCAGTGCTTCAACAACCGCAAAGTGTTTTGAGATTCAAAATGGCGTTCTCTTCTGGATGGTCTTCTTCCCCTTTGAACAAAATATATGGCCCTTGCCAGTTCATCATCTTCATTTTGTTTCCTCTGAAGGTCTCCCAACGAAAATTTGGGGAGTGGGACAATTCCCTTCTGCAGCACGGCATTCACATGTTGTCCTAGCAGGACTGTATATGGTTTGGTAACATCTCCTGGTCGCAAATGATTTTCAAACATAGCTTTAACTTCATTGTTCGTAATTGAAACTCCCTGGTGGCTCACTGATAGCTTAAATGACTCCTGAATAGAGTCCTTCTCAACAGTTGTACACAACTTCAGTAAATCTTGGTATGGTTCGCTTCCTATCTTGCTGTTGATACTTTGTCTGACAAATGGCTCTCGACTCAGAAGATCAGCTGGAATATTCTGTGTTCCTGGCACATATTTTAAATCAAAGTTGTAAGGTGCAAGCTTGGCAACCCATCTTTGTTCACAAGCATCCAACTTTGGCTTGGTCATAATGTAGGTTAGAGGATTGTTGTCTGTCCATGCTGTGAACCTGTGTCCTTTCAACCAGTGGCTAAATTTGTCACAAACTGCCCATTTTAAAGCTAAGAATTCCAATCGATGAGCTGGATATCTTGACTGAGATTTTGTTAAAGTTTTACTGGCAAAAGAGATAGGCTGTACTTTCTTCCCACATTCCGATAGTTGACTGAGTACTGCTCCAAGTCCACCCATTGAGGCATCAGTAGCCAAAATAAAGGGCTTGTTAAAGTCTGGATGCTTCAATGTCACTGTCTTCTGAAAAGCATCCTTCAAATTTTTGAACGCATTCTGACATTCTTCATTCCAACTTTCCGGACTCAGCTTTCTTGTCATCGCCTGCTTTCGCTTGAAACGTTTTGACTTCCCTTTTCCTTGTATTGGCTCTGATGTTAGGTTGTACAGTGGTTTTGCTATTCTTGAAAATCCTGGTATGAAGTGAGAATAATAATTCGCCAATCCCAGAAATGATCTGACCTTCTTTACCGATGGTGTTTTGCCATCTTCTTCCATCAGGTCATTTGCAGCAACGCTTGTTATCGCTGATACCTTATCTGGATCTGTGGCAATCCCTTCTGGTCTTATGATATGGCCCAAAAACTTCACAGTGCTTCTTAAAAATTTGCATTTCTTTGGTGCTAACTTCAAATTGTATTCACGTAATCGGCTGAAGACCATCTGGATTCTCTCAAGAGCTTCTTGTTCATTCTTGCCAAACACCAGCAAATCATCCAGATAGCATAACAACCCCAGATAGTTTTGGTCACCAAAAATTGACATCATCATTCGAGCAAAAGTTGCAGGACTGTTGCATAACCCTTGTGCCATACGGTTGTACTCAAATAGCCCAACAGGTGTGATACAAGCTGTGTACTTTTTATCATCCTCATGGATTGGAATGTTGTAAAAACCCGATGTTAAATCCATTGTACTGAACCAACAGTTTCCACTAAGGGATGCCAGAGCATCAGCCTGATTTGGTAAAGGATAGGCATCCTTAATTGTTCTTGCATTCAGCCATCGGAAATCTGTACAGATTCTGGGTTCTCCTGATGGTTTCCATGCCAACACAAGTGGTGATGCCCATTCACTGCTAGACTTACGAATAATTTGCTTTTCTTCCATTTCATTCAAAACTTCACGCATTTTCTGAAAGTGTGCCGGAGGGACTCTTCTATAAGGCAGACGAAAGGGTCTGTCGTCAGTTAGACGTATTCGATGACAAAAGCCCTCGGCTTCTCCACAATCCAGCCTTCCTCTAGAAAAGATCTGTTCATTAGAAACAATCAGCTCACCTAACTTTTGCTTCCAGTACTCTGACACTTCACATGAGTCTATATTCACTTCCTCTAATCCAAGATTTTTCAGCATTGTTCTTATATTTTTACATTCAGAATCATCTAATGTAGAACGCTTATTTTTCCTTTTAGTGCTATTAAGAGTATCTTCTTGTGCTGAGCATTGCTGGGATAGCAGTACTTCTTCTTTGCCACCAAGATCAAGATCTTCTAAAGCTATACAAGGGTGTACATCAGCTATTTTTGCATTTCTTCTAATTGTGATTTGCTTGTTGGTTGTATTAATCAATTTTACAGGGATCCATCTGTCGCCCCATAGTGGTGTGACTGTACGCCCTATCAGGACATTTCTTGGACATGTCTTGGATGTAGTGGGCTCCACAATAACTGTACTACCAACTGATAACGCTGCCTTCCTTTCAAGCTTTCCCCACACTAAATGCTCTTGAAATGGTTGCATAGTAATGCAGGAATTAAGCTTTACAGTTCCCACTTTCTCTGGGATCCTATCACCTCTCCATCGGGTCACATTGGCTAGTAAATTCATGAAAGAACTCGGCCTGGCTTCACTGCCCTCCTCAGGAGTAGCTAACATTGCCCAAAAACTCTCATCTTTCTTAAACTGGTGAGTAATATGCTTAATCACATTTGTTCCAATAATTATATCATCTACTTGTCCTGGTACTACTAACATTGGAACAATCATTTTACAGTCAAACATTTCTAGGTGTATGTCATAAACGGACTTTGGCTTTACTTTAATACCACCACAACCCACAAGTACAATATCATTTAGTATGGCAAAGCATGGTTTCAGCAATTTGGACTGTATAAGTTGCTGCTCAGTTTGCTCACTGATGCTACACACCATTGAGCCACTGTCAATCATAGCAGTTAACTTACACTTTTCTTGAACCGTAACAGTAGTATGGAACAAGTTGTCATAGGGAGCAATTTTCTGCAAGTGTTGAAATATCACCTGTGTTCCTTTTGGCCTTTCCTGAACACACTGATTATATAACACTTCCATATCTCCAAATTCATCAGTAGATGGGGTCTGGGAACATGGGCCTACACTATACCCCTCTAAGTGCAGGCTTTTTAGTTTAACTGTTGCGACCTTTTCATTGGACATGCTTGCCTCTGGTGGCCAGGTTGCCAGCAGAGGAAGCACAGGTTGTTCATCATACAATGCGCCTTGGTAGAGTGGTTACTGTTTTTACAGATGTGACAAGCAGCGGGCCTTTTTCCAGGAACTGAAGAACCTGCTGCTGGTGCCCCAGGATGTTGGCAAGTATATTGAACTGGTACAACCTTTTCAAGCAATGCAATTAATTTGTTAATATTCGAATCTTCTTCCCCTTACTGCATAAGGGGACTATGTTCTTTACCCTAGGTTCTGTAGGGGTTAAGTCTTCAGAAATTTCACATTTTTTTGTTACAAGACTCTGGGTCATCTTATTCTCAGCCCTCAACCTTTTGTCTCTGTGGTAACTATCCATCATTTCCTGTACCTCACTGACTGTCCATCTCTCGGCAGGTTTACACCTAAGCATGCTTTGCAATTCTGATTCTGGACAGTGTCGGATAAACATCATTGCTACCTCATGTCCTGGGTCCTCCACACACTTTCCCCGCCCTTTTAGACATTCATTAGCGAGATCAATGACACGGTTTAAATGAATCCAGTAATCTAGGCTACTCTCACCAGGTTTAGGCAGTGTGGAATAAAAGTCTGCCAAGGGAGTCACGGTGGAGATAACTTCCCCAAAATGTTGTTTCAGTATATTGTAAATAGCACTTGGGTCCTTCTTTATATCAATAGTTGGATTATTCCTCACCCCAATTTTCACTAGTTCTTTTGCACGGCCCATCAATTTATCCATTATCTCTTTACCACGCTCAACAGTTTGGTAACCTTTCTTATCAAGAAAAGACTGCATCATCTCCTCCCACTCATACACACTACACTTATCACTCTCATCTCCCGAAATATTGGCGGTTCTTTTACATTTGCTTTCAGTGCAAAATTTAATTTAGCCCAATCCTGAGTTTGCTGGTAACTCTCTGGTGTGAAGGAATCCTGTTTGCTATTATGAGCTGACAGACCTTCTATTATAGAGTGGCTAATCTGCTGCCCAACCTCCCTTATTACATCTGACAGAACCTGCGAATTCTGAAATGTGTTCTGCATATCGCTGGATGTACGTCTATCATGGGAGTCAGTAACATGGCTCATGTTTTCTGCATATGTCCTGTTCTGGCCTGACACTTCTGGTACACCAGAATCATTAGATGCAAATAACTTAGACCTTGTAAATAAGCTCCCAGTCTGGTCTACCATTGTGGAAAAACCTGCATTAACATCATGTCTATCAGATGCATTCATATTCTGTGACTGTTTATACCATGGAGAACCCCTCCCTAGTACCAAAGGGGTGGAGTAGTAATGTCCTGGGGAAGTCTGCGGTGTTCTGATATATTTTTCATTTTAGAAAGTTCCAGAAGAACACAGACTCTTAGTCAAACCTTTCAGGTACAGTCCGCTTATTACACGTGTCCACTTGTCTGGATCGCTGCTGATGACTTTAGGTATCTTCACTGGTCACTGTGAGCAGAATGATGAGATCCGAGTCACGGCACCAAATGTAACCCTCTTCTTCTTACACCATCTGCGACACCTCCAGTTTTCGCACTCACTCGGTCACCAGCTCCTCCAGGCATAAACTCTAAGTGGACTCTAAGGGACGACACTCAGGTCTTCTGTGGGTTAAAGCTTTATTGAGGTGGAGTGCACTTGGCTGGAGCCTGTAATACAACAGGGAAACACTGCCACTTATCTGGTATACAGCCAGGTCACCAGCCCACCTCCTTCACAGTAAATGTCTGCACTCCAAATATATTATAAAACAGTGATCGTATAGTGGATTTTACATTGAACAAGTATATAAAGATAACAGCAACATACCTGTAATACAACAGGGAAACACTGCCACTTATCTGGTATACAGTCAGGTCACCAGCCCACCTATATCATAACAGGCAGTCATTATATTACATTCCCACATACATGTTACAGGATATAACAAAGCATACAGAAAAATGAACAAGAGAAAATCATTTACAAAGATATTGCAGCAGGGTGACCTGGAATACAGCATGTCTTACAGCCATTTTAGGAGAGCACATGGCTCTCTAACTCTACATCATCTACCCAGCCTAGCATGTGCTGCGGGGCTTACAGGCTGCTAAAAAACATACAGTCACCTCTTTACATTCTACAGAACTATTATGGGTGTATATCATAACTTTTTACAATAGATAAATGAACTTTAGCTTTAGAGAACTTAGACAGAGATCCTACCTCCTTCACAGTAAATGTCTGCACTGAGGAGACCAAACCAAGTAGCAGAATACACAGGGGGCTTTCTGGAAGAGTCCACTGTAAAGACTCTGTCTGTTAAAACTTTCCTCAGTTATCTAATAGCACATTTAAAGAGGTTTATTTAGCATGTCCTAACCCTCTGTTAACAGCTTATGAATATATGGAACTATATTTAACAAGTGCTCATTGCTGCAGCTCCTGTATATTGGTATGACCCTATTGCAAACCTGCAAACTGGATATTTGGTGAAACTTCATGTGCTTCATATTGACTGTGCTACACTCAGACAGGACAAAATGTCCCAACATTGTCACATCCATCATAAACGACAATATCCTTCACGCCTCAAGGCACTCTCACCAACGGGTTGGAGGCCAATCCCACTTATTCTCTTTTGTATGCCTACTCAGTAATAGTGCCCTCCGTTGTGTAACACAGTAATGGTGCCACCACATAGCCAGCCAACTGTTGCTTTGTGTCCAACACACTTTCACAGTACCCTCTTTATTTGGCACACACTGGTGATACCTCTCTTGTGCCCCTTCCGAGTAATGTTATACCCTTAGTGCCCGGGTGCCTTAGTACCACCTTCACAGTAGAAGTGGGCCACATGTAGTGCCCCTTCACAGTTAAGGGCTCATTCGGACGTCCATATGCTGTCTGCCAAAAATGGGGACCCGTTTCTTTGCAGATTTGAGGCTGACCCCATTCACTTTTATGGGGCCCCTTTTCTTCCCATTCCCCGGCTCCGCAAAACAAACACAGCATCGTCCTATACTTGTCAGTGAAAATCAGGATGTGGCCCCATTGAAGTCTATGGGTCAGCAAAAATACAGTATGCAATCCGTTTTTTGAGGACGTGGTGAACTGTCCGCAAAAAAAGTATAAATCTTCTTATTGGGGACAGCATGCGGCCCGTCTGAATGAGTCCTAATGCCTACGAGCGCCCTCCATGCAGTAGTGAATCCCTATATTAGAGGCTTTTCACAATAGTGACACCCCCTAGTGCCTATGATGAGTGATACCCTTCAGCAGGGGCGTGCAGGGAACATTTTCTTGAAGGGCAGGGGCTTATGTTAAAAAAAGGGCACGTGACATAATTTGGAAAATTGTTTGTACCACTAAGCTACTTTTCTAAAAGTCTTACCTTGCTTCTCCATTGAATTGCTGATATTGTAATGTATATTCCTTTAAATACAACTTTGTGAACTAACAAAATTTCCTATAAAAACAAAATAATCAAATGTGGGTGGCTGACATGTGGCCTTATGTAGTGGGCAGGCAGTGTGGCTCATGTAGGTGGCACATAATCCAAATGTGGGGTGGCTGACAGTGTGGCCTTATGTATGTGGGCAGGCAGTGTGACATCATGAGAGGCAGATGTCTGCCTCACATGATGTCACACTGCCTGCCCACATACATAAGGCCACTGTCAGCCACCCCACATTTGATTATGGCCACATACATAAGGCCACACTGTCTGCCTCACATGATGTCACACTGCCTGCCCACATACATAAGGCCACATGTCAGCCACCCCACATTTGATTATGGCCACATACATAAGGCCACACTGTCTGCCTCACATGATGTCACACTGCCTGCCCACATACATAAGGCCACATGTCAGCCACCCCACATTTGATTATGGCCACATACATAAGGCCACACTGTCTGCCTCACATGATGTCACACTGCCTGCCCACATACATAAGCGCCACATGTCAGCCACCCCACATTTGATTATGATTGACCACATACATAATGCATAAATGCAACACTCACTGTCAGTGTCTGCCTCTGCCCGGTGCCCCCTCAGACATGACGTCACAGTTCTACAATGCTGGGCCGAATGGCACTGACAGGTGGCGGTGCGGGTGCGGTGTAGTCAGACAGTGCAGTGCAGGTCTCACCCAGGCAGCAGGCCTCTCACACCAGACTGGACTCATGGTGGTGTGGGGTGGGGGACTGGATCTGGGCCTGGGCCTGGGGTAGATTGACCGCGCCGGCGGTTAGTGACTGCGCAAAGCAGCAGTCGGCAGTCGCACAGTGCACTGCAGGCAGCTCTTCTCTGCTCTAGCCACGTCCACGTGACTCGCTGCTGAATACTGTTGCAGCCGCACGGGCCCGGATGTTTTCGGCGGTTTCAGCGCATTTTTAAAAAAAGTGCCGCTGCTTGCCTGACAATAAAAAAAAAGGGCATTAAAGGGACAGGGGCAGAAGGGGGCAGGGGCTCAAGCCCCTTTTAGCCCATGTGTGCACGTCCCTGCCCTTCAGTGCCCTCTAGAGTCCACACACAACAAATGTTTCCCAGTGTTTAAAAAATGCTCCAAGCAAGATGTACTGTGGATACATTATACTGATTTCCCACCTTTACTTGATGCTTCAGCGGTCTAAAAATATTAGGCAAACTTGTATAATAAATGGTACAATAGTAACAGTGTTGTCAGGTGGGAAAGTGGCACCCCATAGCGCCATGTGCCTGGCGGTGCTGCCCTGTTGTCGAATCAATGGTCTCTTATGTTACCGCTGCGAGTGACTGCAGGATTGTCAAGGACCCTATGAAGGTAGAGTCATTTCAACATTTAGACTTTCTTTCTACAAAAGAACAGAGGTCTGCCATTGCTATATTATGTATTATGCAAACTTGCAAATTTGGTTATACTGTTGGAGTTTCAAAAACGCACAACCTGAAGTCATATGCAACATTTTGCTTGGAGCACTTTTTATACACTGGGGAAACATGAAGATATTTTGTGAGTGATGAAAAAAATGTTTCTCTGCACTTTTTCACTTTTAGTGGTCTTTTGTATCCGCCTGCTTTTTTTTTTTATCGGTAAAGAATAAATCAAGGCAACTGGACCTGCTATAGATTTCTTTAAAAACGCTTCGCTCAATTCTGAGTGACTTGTACAGAATAGGAATTCTCTGGGAATAAATATGTAACTAAATCAACATCTGGGTAATTAGGCCATTATACCCAGCATGGGGTCAAAGGCGTTGATTCCATAGTCCCAATTGGAGTCAGTAGGTGATAATGACCTCACAGAAAAAAAGGTGTCAAGACAGCATTGCAGGTGGCAGACAACAGATGTCTAAAAATGCCACAAAAACACAGCAAAAAAACACAGGTGGCAAAAATGCACATGGTTATACTGCAGCCTAGAAAACACCAGAGCAAATTCATGTGTGTAGGGACCCAAAAGGTGTCTTTTTATTAAAATTGCTGACTGTGTGTTTAAGGGGGTACACAGCCAGTAGATATTGATTACCTGTCCTCTGGATAAGTCATCAATAGCTGATTGGTGGGGGTTGTCTCAGAAGACTTTGGCGGCACAGTGTAATTACAGGTGCTTTGGTCCATTCTCTTGAATAGGATCGAGTACTTGTAACTACACTGTGCAGCTGCTGCAAGCGAAGCTTACGCGCAGAGTAATCCCTAAGAGGAAGCAGAGCTCAGCACCAATGCCGCTCCTTTGCAAAAGGCTGATCAGCAGAGGTGCTGGGAGTTGGACCCTCATCAGTCATATATTGATGACTCATCCTGGAGAATAGGTCATCAATATAAAATCGACTGCACAACCCCTTTAATAAATTTTGCGATATTCCCATATTAATTTTTATGGCACATGCATGCTCAGCTACTTTAGAAACTCTCCCACATATAGCAAATGGAAAGAGGCTTGCATGCCGAATCACCTTTCCATTCTGCATCATACAAGACAAGACCCATACCTCTTTGGGCATCTCAGATTAAAAAGGGTTTATAGGGTGCAGTGTGACGTATTAACAGGGGCGCATGGGCCATAGGCCCTACAGGGAAATTTTCCTGTGGACGATGCCCAGGGGGCCAACCAAGTCCCTCCTCTCTGCCACTGACCAGGTACACAATTAGCTCTCTCAGCAGTAACTAACGCTTATAAGAATCAGGTTCTTATGCACCCGCCCTGCTAACTGCAGTCTGGCTGGGTACCCTACTGAATTCAACTGCTATGGCCCGCATCTTCCTTCATGTAAGCCACTCTTTCATATCTTAGAGACAACTGAGGGGATGGTAATGGTAGTTATTTATGACCACCACAGAGGGACGGCTTTTGGGGCAATATATTGTATTTTTACTTTTTGTATATGGTCACTGGCGGATTATACTAGGGGTGTTCGGGTCGGCAGCCCAGGGCCAGGCATTGCTAGGGCCCAACGCCTGCATACTGCTTATCACCGCCATAGGCTTCAGGCCCAGCAGACCTGAGGCTTGTGTGGTAGTAGAAGACCGGTGCAGGAGTGAATGATGATGTCATCGCATGC
>JAKVIS010004210.1:0-14534 GCA_033119425.1 Bufotes viridis | reverse complement strand
AAATCAAGCAGCGCCACTGACTCCAGAAAAATCCACAATTTTACAGTTTTAGCGATGCGATTCTGCAGCACACAATCAGCGCAGCACTTACAGGCACCTTATGAAGGTTTTAGACAGTTCTTTGGCCCAAATAAACAGTCAAACAGGTGGGGCTCATTGACTTAAGGCAGTTTATTATGGCGCACAATTTTGTCACGGATTCCTGTTCACAGCGGCAGTTTATTAAGACGGCACACAAGCAGAGCGATGCTCAAATCCAGTTCTTAATTAGGCGCAGAGGAATAAATCCTGTTCGTAGTGACGCCAATTTATTTAAATGCAGTGAACCAGACCGACACACAATTCCTCTGTGAGGTCACGGTGTGAGTGTAGGTAAACCGAGAGCAGACACAGTTCTGGTTACTCTAAATTTTTGGTAGTCCCTGGGCAGGCCTGCATAAGTGAAGGGGAGAACAGCACAGGAATTCTCCGGGGCACACTCTGTTGTAAAGGACACCGGCCAGATGGTGGCTGAGGTGCCCTTGTTGTTAACTTGGCTTTACGTGCTTATGGCTAGGTCCCTTGAGTCGTATACTAGAGTGGTGCTATCCCCATCTAGTGGTAGGATGTATGCAGCGCACCTAAACAGCCTGTTAACAGGGATCTTGCATAACTATACAATACAGCATGAAATAAGGTAAAATATGACATACAGCACAATGTAACAACTTTGCAGTGCCTACGTGTGGCTAGTGGGACGCTGCAGTCTTACCACACTAGCTTATTGTATATCGTGACTACTGTGCTTTTGACTTTGACTTGTTTTGGACTTTGTCTCTGTGACTTCCCTGGTACTTACGCGACCTCTTGGCTTCTGACCCCATCTGGTAACTGACTTTGTTATTGTTATTTCCTTGTACTGTTGTTACCTCTTGGTTCCTGACCTCGGCTTGTGTTGACTTGGATTTAGTATTTTCCGTGTCCCTGCGTTCCTCCTGGCTTGTCCGATTCATGTCTTAAGTTTGTTTGGGTTCCAGCCCTGTTCTGTGGTTCTCTGCAGGTAGAGCCAAGGGTACCGGGACCTTCCTGGAGGTGCAACCACTGAGCCTTTGATATGCTAATTTTATTCTTTGGGTCAATACGGTATGGTGATATTATATTTATAAAGATTTTTTTTTATGTTTTACTACTTTTGCAGCATAAAATCACTTTTTATTAAAGATAATTCATATTTTACAACACCATAACACCATCCTTAACTTTTTAATTTTTTCACCGATTTAAAAATACATTTCACAAATGTAACATAAGTTAGGGCTTATGTTTTGTGGACCGGGATTAATGTCATTATGTGACAATAGTTGCCCCCACTCTATGTCCTGAAGTGTAGCACTCAACCCTTGAAAATGTATATAGATGTAGCAGAGCTGAGTGTGCAGTTGTAGCTATCATAAACAGAGATATAGCAGAGCTGAGTGTTCTGGGGCCGCTGTCATGTGTATAGAGGTAGCAGAGCTAAGTGTGCAGAGGCAGCTATCATAAACAGAGATATAGCAAAGCTGAGTATGCTGGGGCAGCTGTTATGTGTATAGATGCTGCAGACATGAGTGTTCTAGAAGAACTGTCATATATATAGATGTAGCAGAGCTGAATGTGCTGGGAGAGCTGTCCTATTTAGAGATACACTAGGTCTGAGTGTGCTGGGGCAGCTGTCATGTGTATAGATGTAGAAGAGCTGAGTGTGCTGTGGCAGCTGTCATGTGTATGGATGTTGTAGAGCTGAGTCTGATGGGGCAGTTACCAAATATAAAGAAATAGCAGGACTGAGTGTGTATGCAACACTGTCTTGTGTATAGTTGTAGCAGAGCTAGGTGTGTTAGGGCAGCTGTCATATATAAAGATATAGCAGAGCTGAGTGTGCTTGCAACACTGTCATGTGTATAGATGCAGTAGAGCTGAGTGTGTTGGGGCAGCTATCATATATAGGGATATAGCAGAGCTGAGTCTGCTGTGGTAGCTGAAAGGAGCCAGCTCAATAACCAGTCCCACGAGGAGGATGAATCAACATCCTTCTTAATATTATTAGCGATTTCATGTAACCCTTGAATATGGTACTGGATTGATCTGGAATGGTCAGATTAAAGCAACACATTCCTTTAAATTCTTGACCTCCTATATTATGTTTAAGTAACAGATAATCTACAGCAAGCCTAGTTTCTAGCACTGCTCCTCTTACTCCTTGTAGATCTAAAAGTATGTCTGATAAAGCGATAGAGGTGGGATTCAGAGTTTTAGCCAAGGCACATGCAATGGAATTTATAGTACGAGCATTATATATAGCCAGTGCAGGCACTCCTAATATAGAGGTACCCAAACTGATATATTCTGTACGGCTGAGGAGGGGTAAAGTAGTGTCACAGTCTTCTGATAAAGTCTTGGTAACTGATCTGTGAGATGTCCTGATAGGGGATTGGCTGGGAAGGGCCAGAGTCAGCCTGGTTAACGCACAGGGACCTCCAATAACATTAGCAGGAATGTAATTGTAAGTGCTGTTACCACAAGACAAAAACCATCCCTTAGGGAGCATTATATTATAGATAAAACTAGGAGTCACAACACAATGGTCTTATTACAACTCATGGAATTGTCTAGGGAGCTAGCAAGCCTACTATTCTTTTTACAGGTGTCATCAATATAATCATATACACTATTCTTAGGTAATCCACTTTTTATGTTTCTACCATCACAATATAAAGTCATATCCTTGTAAAAGGTGAAACAAGTCTCTGCTACAGTCACATTGATAGTAATTATTCTAATATTATCCCGGTTATCTCCTAATTTCTGGCCCTCCCCACAGAGGTCATACAAGGGAATAAAAGATTGTGTATTATTAGCCATTGACCAAACTTCAAGGAGGGATTCATCGGGTGTAGGCACAGCAATAACACATGTTTGTATAAGATCCTGTGGGCTCAAGTCTTTAAGGCACAATGAACTAACATTTAGGGCATTTGCCATCCTAATTATACTGTTCTGTTCAGAATAAAAGGGGCCAGAAGCAAAGGGATCTTGCTCCTGAGCTCTTTTATGTACTGTCCGATTATTTAGTGCACTACAGAAGAAACTCCTCTCCTCTGGGTGATAAATACATGTACTGTAGTAATAAGACAGACTGGCAAGAAAACACAAAGACTAATAATTATCAGCAGACAAACAAATCTCCCAGAATATTGTGGGGTCATCATCTTCAGCCCGTGGCAAGGCACTTTTCAGGGATTTCACACCTGCTTCACCCTCTTTGTCCGTCACTGGAGAAGAAGCCTCTGGGACCCTTTTATCCTGCTAGCGTGAATCCAGATTGGAGCCTCTTCTGTGAGAATTGCTGTTCTGGTGACTGCTACCACTCGGGTGGGTGGTCCAAACGGGACCTCGATCTGTTTTCGTCCTTTTTCCAGGCGCTGGACTATCACCACATCTCCTCGTTGGAAAGAATGTGTAGGCTCCTGTGGAGAGAAAGGAGAGGCACGAGCAACATTTCGTTCAATTTGATCTAAAGTTTCTACAAGTTTCCTCACATATTCTGCCTGTACTACTTCTAGATCTTTTTCTATTACGTTGGGGCACTTGCAACTGGAATACATGGTTTCCCCTCTTTGAAGATAAGACCCGTATCAGGGTCTTGTACTGCACCTACCGACTGCCATTCCATCTTGTCACTACTGGTAGCCAAATCCTGGAGGCTGAGCAATAGATTGTCAGTGAGGGTAATTTCTGGAACTAGGGAGGGCATTTGAACAGTCGCTGGCTTTCTAATTGCAGCCTCTTTTGCTGCCTGATCAGCTAGGGCATTCCCTTTAGCTATGTGCGTTTGGGGACCAGTATGTGCCCTGCAATGGATAATAGGAACTTTGCGTGGTAATTGGATGGCGGCCAGGAGATTATGTACTAGGGTGGAATGTGAGATTTTCTTCCCATCTGCAGCTATGAAGCCTCTTCTCTGCCAGATTACCCCATGATCATGGACAACCCCAAAGGCATATTTTGAATCGGTGTATATGTTTACATCTCTTCCCTTAAAAAGACAACAAGCTCTAGTGAGGGCAATCAGTTCAGCTGCTTGGGCTGACTGAAAAGGTATAGGATTTGATTCCAGAATGACATCAGGGAGTTGAACCACAGCGTATCCTGCATGATAAGTGTTGTCATTAGGGCGGGAACAGGATCCATCCACAAAAATATCAGGTGCTCCTTCAATGGGTGTGGACTGTAAGTCAGGCCTAGGTGAGGTATGTTCATGTATAAGCTCAGTACATACATGGGGAGGAGGCAAATCATCCTGCTCTCCCTTGTAGCTAAGTAAGGCATTCAGTATAGCCATTGGACCGAATGTGGGGGCTGAGTATTTGATATGAAGTTGAGGATTAGAGAGCAACAAGACTTCATATCCACTCAGTCTTTGTGCTGACATGTGTTGAGTATGTATGTTCTTCAACAGGGCCTGAACATTGTGTGAGGTATGCAGAGTGGTGGGATGACCTAGGGTGACAGGCGTAACCATCTCAGCGACCATAGCGCAAGCTGCCAAACTCCTGAGACACGCAGGCATGCCCTGAACCTGTACGGGAACCACCTTTGAGAAAAAAGCAACAGGGCGGAATTTGCCTCCATGGTCTTGCGCCAGGACTCCCGCCATGGTTTTACAATTGTCCCTGGCAAATAAGTGAAACATCACGCCATAGTCGGGTAGGCCCAAACCAGGACTTGAAACCATTGCACATTTCAAATGACTAAAAGCTTGTAACATTTCATCAGACCATGTAATGAAGTCAGGCATATCAGTATGAGTGGCTTGTCTCAGGATATTATCATAGTAGGAACAATCAGCAATCCATTGGCGGCAGTAACCAATCATGCCAAGAAAGGTCAACATGTCTTTCTTGGTTTGTGGGCGGGCAGACCCAGTACGGCAGTAATTCTGGCATGGCTGATTTTCCTCTCACCTTTACTGAGAACAAAGCCCAAGTATTCAACACTGTCCATACACCATTGTAATTTTTCCTAGAAACTTTGTGACCACATTCACATAACCACAGTAATAGACTAACACAGTCTGCCTGGCAGGCCTCCCGAGTAGAACTACATATGAGGAGATCGTCCACATATTGTAGAAGGACAGAACCATGAGGGGCAGTCCAAGGGCGCAGTGTAGCTTGGAGGACAATGGAGTAGACTACTGGGGAGTCTACATAACCCTGAGGCATTCTACACCAAGTATACTGGCAAAATTTACATGTGGAAGGAAAGAGTGGTCGTGTCTCCTTGTCCACTGGGACAGAAAAAATGCATTCTTTAAATCAATAACAGAGAAGAACTCTGCATGGGCAGGAATAGCTGATAGCAGAGATGGTACGTCTGGAACCACAGGGGCTATGGCTATGATCTGTGCATTTACTGCTCTAAGATCCTGGACAAACCTAAAGGTATTGTCAGCCTTTCTCACTAGGTTGATAGGTGTATTATAGGGGAAATAATTCTCAATAACCCCTGCCTCTAGGAATTCCCTCAACATAGACTCTATCCCCTTTTCTTTTTGGGGGAAGGGGGTATTGTTTAATATAAAGAGGTGCAGCGCCGGGCCTGAGCAGTGCCTTATATGGTGTACAAGAGATAAGGCCAACAGCTTGGTCAGTAGTTGCCCAAACCTCAGGAGGCACCAAATCAAGTAGCAGATCCTGAGGTTGGCACTCCAGATATAAAAACAATTACCCTCCGGTACTTGAATGGGCATAACTGAGGATGTGACATGTAAGTGTCCTGTCTTGCTAACCCCTAACTGCAACTGTAACAGAACAAACAAATCCCTCCCTAATAAATTCACAGGACAATTTGGAAGGATCCTAAAACTGTGTGTGAACATTGACTGGTGCTTGTATGGGTGTTGGATCGAGAGAGGAGGAGTTTTATAAGATCTGGTCAGTATCCCATTAATTCCCACAGAGGGCTCAGCATTCTCTCTTGGACCACTATAATAATCCTCACAAATGGTACTGCTAGTAGCACCAGAGTCTACAAGAAAAGGGAGTGGACGTCCCTCTATGGTTAACACAATCAGTGGTGATTCCTTATAGTGGTTTGTGATGAGAGTGAATGCTGGGATACTGTCCCCGGGCATCCTCATTGTGATGTCTGCTGCTCTCAAGCTACAGGAAAATGAGGGGTATTATGCTGGGGCTGTGGCATTGTTTACTAAATTGACTCAAGCATGCTCCTTCAGTCCATATGTCACTCTGTAGGCAGAGAAGACAGCCCGCAGCTGTGTGCCCCCTCTCTTCCCACCCAGCGCTGCATAAACACATAGCTCAGCTAGCACTTGAGATAAGGTGACAAGCAGTTTACAGAGAATGTCCGGGCTCAGAGTTGATCACGGACATATTCTTTCACCATGTCCATATGGAAGGTGTCATTAGTCCCTATCCGAGGAAACAAATGTATACTCTTCATCCCTCTGTCCATCCTGCCATATTATCCACCCAGGGAGTAACTAAATAATGATTAGTCCCACAGACCCGTGCAACATAATCCTTACATGTTTCTCCTACATACGGAGCGGGTGGAGAGACCTTTCCTTGCTTTGCACCCATTTATAATTTAATTGAGACGGAGGCGGAGCAGAACTCTCCCCAGGACTGGCTGTACTGAACTGTGAAAGTTCTGACAATACTTGTCAACTGGATGGAAAGGACGTATGTCAATGCTCAACTTCCTTCTCAACTGCCTGTTAGTATTATCCCCTAAAACCGTCACTTGCGTTCACCTGGTTCTGGGTTAGCGGGTTTCCCTCGCCAGAGTGGTGGGGCGTCTTACGGTTTTTCAGGACACACAATAAAGTTAGTACAGATTTCACAATATTATGCGCCACTTACCTTCAACGAGGAAAATTTTACAAGCTGCTTACCGTCAGCAAAAATTACTTAATGTTTCATAACATCATAATATAACACAGAGCACAAGAAAGCAACAGATAAGAAGCAGGAGACATGGGGTGACAAGAGAGACCAGGGTGCAGATAATATTTTGAATTCTTGCCAAAAGAATTCCTATTTTAAATTCTTACCTAAAGAATTTATCTCATAGAGCTAGAGACTGTTTACAGTTTATCTTGCCTGAAGATCAACCGTCCATCTTACCTAAAAATGGAGCCTCTATATACAGTCCTGCTTGCCAAAAGCAGGCCGTCTACCATGCCAAATGATAGAAACTCTATTTACAGTCCAGCTTGCCTAAAGCCGACCTCTATCTTGCCAAAGATAGATTAATCCTTACCAAAAGGATTGTGCTATTAAATTCCACTATTCTATCTTTCCTAAAGATAGATACTATTCCTTTCAGTGTATCTGAAGTGGATTCAAAATAGAAACAACAGTGAATTTTCGGAAAGCATTGGAATCTCCCAATCCTAAAGGCAGGGATTTTCCAAACTCACCGAATTCCTGTATGTTCTATCCCGGACGATGCCCCCAGCTGAAAGGATCTTTCTTCTGCACCCTGCTTTCCCTTCGGACGTCCGGAGAGTATATTTCAATGAGACACGTACACACAATTCTAGTCTCAGTAAAATATCTCTAATTTTTATTTGTATAGCCTCGGTCTTATATACATTAATTCTACCAATCATTAACAGGTGTGTGTTACATAAATAAGTTTGCTGAGTACAAACGATTCCCTATATAGGCTATTGCAAACATACTTGACTGATATCCTTGGTACAGATCAGATAGCATTTCGTTATGAAACTCCTCACTACATAGCATATGGCTTGCTTGATTTAACCCTTCAGTAGCCATCATGTATATAGATATAGCAGAGCTGGGTGTGCTGGGGCAGGTATAATATATCAATATATAGCAGAGCTGAGTGTACTGGGGCAGCTGTCATGTGTACAGATGTAGCAGAGTTGAGTGTGCTGGGGCAGCTGTCATGTGTATAGAGGTAGCAAAGCTGAGTGTTCTAGAAGAACTGTCATATATATAGATGTAGCAAAGCTGAATGTGCTGGGAGATATGTCCTATTTAGAGATACACTAGGTCTGAGTGTGCTGGGGCAGCTGTCATGTGTATAGATGTAGAAGAGCTGAGTATAGCTGCGGCAGCTGTCATGTGTATGGATGTTGTAGAGCTGAGTCTGATGGGGTAGTTACCAAATATAGAGATATAGCAGAGCTGAGTGTACTAGGGCAGCTGCCATGTGTATAGATATAGCAGAGCTGAGTGTACTGGGGCAGCCATCATATATAGAGATATAGCTGGGCTGAGTGTGCTGGGGAAGCTGTCATATATAGAGAGATATAGAACAGCTGAGTGTTCAGGGAAAGCTATCGTAAAAAGAGATATAGCAGAGCTGACTGTTCTAGGGCAGCTGTCATGTGTATAGAGGTAGAAGAGCTGAGTGTGCTGCGGCAGCTGTCATGTGTATGGATGTTGTAGAGCTGAGTCTCATGGGGCAGTTACCAAATATAGAGATATAGCAGAGCTGAGTGTGCTGGGGCAGCTGTCATGTGTATTGATATAGCAGAGCTGAGTGTACTGGGGCAGCTATCATATATAGAGATATAGCTTGGCTGAGTGTGCTGGGGAAGCTGTCATATATAGAGAGATATAGAACAGCTGAGTGTGCAGGGGCAGCTATCATAAATAGAGATATAGCAGAGCTGAGTGTTCTAGGGCAGCTATCATGTGTATAGAGGTAGAAGAGCTGAGTGTGCTGGGGACACTGACATGTGTATGGATGTAGAATAGTGTTGAGCTCGAATATTCAAATAGCGAATTTTTATCGCGAATATCGGCACTTCGCTAATTCACGAAAAGTAGTTCTTACCTGTCCTGAGGATTCCTGGCTTCCTGGCTGCTCCAGTCAGTGCCCGTTGCCGCTTCTGCCGACTTCAGTGCTTATGGAGCGTCCCTATCACCATAGGAATGTCTCCAGATACTAAAATGTACTGTTGGATTTGAGAATTACGTTGAAATCGCAATGCGATTAATTCAAGTTATATTAATTGCATTGCGATTTCAATTAGCACTGCTATAATATATTCCATATTCGTTAACTTCGTTAATTCTAGCAAGCTGACCCATTATAAAACCCAGCTCTAAGTTGAAATCGGATTCGCAATGTGATTAATATAACTTGAAGTAATCACATTGCGATTTCTACTTAGCACTGCTGCTATATTCCATATTCGTTAATTCTAGCCTAATATGTAAGATAGCAGTGCTAAGTTGTAATCGCAATGCGATTGATATAACTTGAATTAATCGCATTGCGATTTCAACAGACATGGTTTACTATGGTTTCTAAAACGAAGATGGAGAATACTTCGTTATCTTCATTTTGAGGAATATGACGAATACATTCGTCATATTCGCTAATTCTACCAAGCCAACCATAGTAAACCAGGTCTAAGTAGAAATCGCAATGCGATTAATTCAAGTTATATTAATCGCATTGCGATTTCAATGTAATTCTCAAATCCGACAGTACATTTTAGAATGTAGACGTTCTTGGGTTGGTAGAATTAGCGAATATGAAGAATGTATTCGTCATATTCCTCAAAACGAAGATAACTAAGTATTCTCCATCTTCGTTTTAGCTACCTATTCGTCAACTTCGCTAATTCTAGCAATCAAATAGGAAGGTTGACTATAGAGACAGCTGTGTTTAATTCGCTATGCGATTATATTATTATTGTAGCAGTGCTGAGTGTGCTGGGGCAGCTATCACATGTAAAGGTGTAGCAGAACTGAGTGTGATTGAGCAGCTGTCATATACAGAGATATAGTAGAGCTGAGTAAGCTGGGGCAGCTATCATGTGTATGGATATAGCAGTGCTGAGTGTGCTGGGGTAGCTGTCATGTGTATAGATGTGTATAGGGGCCACTTAATATGGTGGATTTGGTGATCTCTGTAATGGAGACACCCCTTTGCTTGGTTTTCCTTCCTTTGAGGGATATCTGGCTTTCATTGTGTTGTAGACCCATAACTGGGGCTCCACATTTATTTTGCATATTCCTGTTTCCCAGGGAACTTTGCACTTCGGATTGCTGTGTTGAGACTCTTAAGTGAGGCTCTGCGGTGTTTTTTGTAGATGGTCTCCCTGAGATCAGCTATTGTTGTGTATGTGTATAGATGTAGCAGAGCTGAGTGTGCTGGAGCAGCTATCATATATAGAGATATAGCAGGACTGAGTGTGCTAAGGCAGCTCTCATGTGTACAGGTTTCGCAGTGCTGAGTGTGTTGTGGTCAGGTATCTTATATAGAGATATAGCAGAGCTGAGTGTGCTGGGGCAGCAGTAATGTGTAGGGATGTACTCTGGCTATAACAGCTAGGACAGAGTCTACAGTAGCAGTCTCTCATGTTTATAGTAATCGGTAATACAGCTCTTATGGCTATGTGGTTAAGTGCCTTGTGTCTAATGCAGAAGGTCATGGGTTCAAATTTCATTAGATTTTTTTCTGAAATACAGACTAAATTGTGTGTCATAGCTAAATATGGATTCAGAGCAGGGGGTGGCTGGGGTTTACCCAATGACTTACATTGTGCTCGTTGCTCGTGAATCGCGATGTGTTCGGCCAGAGCACACGAGCACCGCTAGTTGCGATACCGTTACAGAGCAGAGTAAGTGCAGTGAAATGGCCGTCAGTATCGGCGATGAGAAAAATGTAATGCATTTCTGCTATATTTTTTAAATTGCAATAACGTTACAGAGTTTAGCGCAGGGAATGGCGCAGTGTCAGTGGACAAATGCAAGCACTGATGTATTAAGCTGCCAGTCCTTTTTTTGGTGACAATGTGCCATACAATTATACTTTGGGTTCCGGGGGGAGTATGATTGCAAAGAAGGGCACCACCAGTAGTCGGGACGCGGAGGTGGCGCACCAGCATCGAGGTCGGATTTCTCTTCTCTCATGTGTTTGTGGCTAAACTGTCCTATTGTTTTTCAGGATATAGTTGATTTCTGCTATTCCAATTTAAGCTGCACATGCCTGGGTGTCTTATAGTGGGTTTTCACTGATTGGATGGACTTGTGACTGCCTTGATTTATTATTGAGGTATTGGGATTCCTGCGTTTTTGCAGGTCTCAGGCCCACTACAAACCTTGTTATGTGCAACTATGTGGATGCTTTCCCCCCTTTATTTAAAGAGGTAAATAGTTGAGATGATTTAGGGACATTTATTATCACTTTCCTATATGTTGATATGAATCGACTGTATTGTTGGTGTTGTCCTCCTGGCTGCCACACAGGGCCGGGCCGACACAGAGGCTGGGGAGGCTCCAGCCTCAGGGCGCTCCAGCGTCAGGGCGCAGGCCAGCTCCCCAGCCTCTGGGCGGCAGGCAGGCCACTGACCTAAGGCTTTCTCAGACCCAGGCAGATGATTATTATTGCAGATGGCAGTGGCAGAGAGAGAGCTGGTGGCCACAGGCGCAGGGACACATCGGGACCCGGCTGCTGCGATCAGCTGCTGTGTGAGCCTGCCCTGTGAAAGAACTTACTCTCTCTCTGTCTGCTCTGCCATCGATGTTTCCTGGATGGATGGCCGTGCTGCTGCTCCCCCAGACTCCGCCCCTCCCTCTCTCAATCTCTGTGTAGTGTGTAGCAGAGCAGTGGTGACATCACTTCCTGCTGCTCTCACACTAGCCGACAGGACTCAGCAGGTCTGATAACATGAAGATGATACATCCCTCAGTGGCTCAGCCTCAGCCAAGGAGAGAGAGGAGAGGACTGGAGGTATGTGAGACTGACTGTCACTGTCTCAGTCAGAGGCTCAGCCTCAGCTTGTCTTAAAGGGAATCTGTCACCAGGTTTGAGCCCTGTCAGCTAAACATATGCTGACGTTCAGGGTCTCATTAGCATGCCTAATATGGGCTCATCTAAACAATGGTAGCGTATTTTGTCAAAAACAGGTTTAATCTAACCAGTCAATCACACATATAGGAGCCCAGGGAGGTCCAGCGTGCAGGGTGCCTGGCGCAGACATCGCTGATGTGGCCAGCGCCGCTCCGTCAGCCGTCCCTCTCCTCCTCCTGCTGTAAGCGCTGGCTCGCACGCACACGGCGCGTGCGCACTTCACTTGAAGAAGCCGATCCAAGAAGTCTGCGCGTGCGCACAGGCATGCACCCGTGCGGACTTCTTGGATCGGCTTCTTCAAGTGAAGTGCGCACGCGCCGTGTGCGTACGAGCCAGCGCTACAGCAGGAGGAGGGGGAGGGAGAGGCGGCACGGAGCATTAGGAGGCGGCGCTGGCCACATACAGCGATGTCTCGCGGCCGGGCACCCTGCATCGCTGGACCTCCCTTGGGCTCCTTATATGTGTGATTGACAGGTTAGTTAAACCTGTTTTTTGACAAAATTACGCTACCATTTGTTTAGATGAGCCCATATTAGGCATGCTAATGAGACCCTGAACGTCAGCATATGTTTAGCTGACAGGGCTCAAACCTGGTGACAGATTCCCTTTAAGGCAAGCATTGATGTACTGTTACTGTCTGACACACTGCACTGACAGGGCTTCAAAACTAGTAGTTCACTCACCCCCATTTGACCATTTTTTCACTAGCTGTCAGCTGACATTAGCTATTTGCTAATGTCAGCTGAATTTATCCATATGCCCCTTTACCTGTTCTATTTAATAAAATTCATACTTTTATATTCTGATAAGGCTTCTTTCACACTTGCGTTGTTAGGATCCAGCATGCACTTCCGTCGCGGAAGTACCCGCCGGATCTGTCACAACGTAAGAGAACTGAAAGCATTTGAAGATGGATCAGTCTTCAAAATGCTTAGTGTTACCATGGCAGCCAGGACTGGTTGCCATGGTAAAGTGTAGTGGGGAGCGGGGGAGAATTATACTTACAGTCCGTGCGGCTCGGGCGCTCCAGAATGATGTCAGAGCACCCCATGCGCATGGATCACGTGATCCATGTGCGTGGAATGCTCTGACGTCATTCTGGAGCGCCCCGGGAGCCGCAGTGGGGGGGGGGCGGTGGGGGGGGGGGCGCACTTGGGCAGCTCAGCCTCTGTTGGTGGTGGGCCTTGTCCCAGCCCTGCTGCCACATATGGGATCATTTTAATATATATTCTGGTCATTATTGTCCTATATGCTTTTTAATGAGATTGTAATAAAAATGATTGTTATTAATACTGAGTAGCTATGATTTACTGATATATTCATTTAAGGTGGACCATACTTGGTGTTTATGGTACTTGGTATACCAATTAGTGGTGGAGTTAAGGACTGGAGCCTGTGGCTTAATTTGACTACGCACGGGAAACCTCACCCGGCCCGGACACGGAAAGGATTGACAGATTGATACCTCTTTCTCTGAAAGGACTGACAGATTGATACCTCTTTCTCGGAAAGGATTGACAGATTGATACCTCTTTCTCGGAAAGGATTGACAGATTGATACCTCTTTCTCGGAAAGGATTGACAGATTGATACCTCTTTCTCGATTCTGTGGGTGGTGGTACATCATGCGGTCAAAGGTTAAAAATTTTACTGTAGGCCACTGTAGTACGGCCCCCAAAATGTGTCTTTCACCAGACAGAAAATAAATTGTCAGCATGTGGCTCGAGGTACATTATGCGGTCACAGGATAAAAAGTAACTTCTCGGCCAGTGCAGGCCACAAAAATTACCCAATAGGCATTCACCTGACAGCAAAGACATTTAGATTCTGTGGCGGGTAGTACATAAGGCGTTCACAGGATAAAAAAGTAACTGTCGGCGCAGTACAGGTCCCAAAAATGTGGCATTCGCCCAACAATAAAGGCCTTTTATGCCGCTGTACATACATAAGGCAAGGACGATTCTTTGTTCTGCGTGGTGGCGGTGGATATGTGTGGGATGGCATGAGGAAATTCAGTTACACGTGCTCATCACAGGTGTTAAATTCCTCATATATCCATGCCTCATTCATTTTTAGAAATGTGAGGTAGTCCACACTGCCGTGAGCAAGGCCAGTGCGCTTATCGGTCACGACCCCCACCCCCGGCAGTGCTGAACTTCGTTTCGGACAGGACACTTAACGAGGGGCATGCCAAGAGTTCCATGGCAAATTGTTCCAGCTCTGGCCACAGGTCAAGCCTGCACACCCAGTAGTCCAGGGATTCCTCGTCCACCTCGGCTGTTAACCCAATGTAGTTAGACACCTGTCGGTCTAGACATTGCCTTAGGCTGGGTCCGGAGTACGACGGCTGTCGATGGGTTGGATGCAAGAATGATCTGATATCTGAAGTGACCAACACATCTTCAGACCACCCTCTTCTTGCAGGCGCGGTAGGATTGGTACCCACCCCTGTTTCACTGTGGGTGGAAATTCATCTGCCAGTGCCCGCAACAGCAGAATGCAGCATCTGTCGCAGCAAGGCCTGGAAATGCTGCATGGCAATATATGTAATATGAACAGACAACATGAAACTACAAATTAACAATAAATAAATACACACGACCCGAGAGGTAAAAGCCATAACTTATTTATTAAAACCACTTTCATAA
>JAKVIS010004209.1:0-14355 GCA_033119425.1 Bufotes viridis | reverse complement strand
CACCTGTAAAAAGAAGAGAGCGGTTAGAAGCTGCTCAGATTCATCCGGACTTAAGAAGAATCCCCCTCCCACCCACCCTGGTGACGTATATGTCACGGTGTTTGTTTGGGTAATAGTTGCTGTTTGAACGAACTAGGAATTTGAAGTTAATAGTTGTAGGCAACTATTCGTTGGTGTTCTATGTTTGGAGAATGTTAATTAGTTATTGCCTTAACATTAGGTAACCATAAACACCGTGGCCAATTATCTACCCATTTGTATAAATAAACAGTTTATAAATATAATTCAGTCAGTGTCTGAGTCATTTGTTTAGGTAATAGATGGGTAATTATGACACCAATGTACAGTGGGAAAATAAGTACTTGATGCACTGGCAATTTTGAAAATGTTCCCATCTACAAAGAATGGAGATGTCTGTAATTTTTATCATAGGTACACTTTAACTGTGATACAGAATCTAAAAAAAAATCCATTAAATCACATTGCATTTTGTCGCATGCCCATCCCAATGTTTTTTAAATAATATGTGATATAATATTAATTGGTATTTAATAGAAAGGATTTATTACACTAAATACTGACACCATCTATAGTGGCGATGGGAGGTCTGAATGGGAACGGCAAGACCTATATTTGAAGTCTCCATATATGACAATGTAGAAGTACATATGTAGCATCCCCAAGTCAGGGTGGCTGCACCACCTCGGATGAACAGGGATCCTTTGACACGTACCTGTGAGCAGGCCTGCTAGGCCATTTTGCTCATCCCTCACAGGGACATCATCTTTGTTGCAGGAACTGTCCCTTTAAGTTTGTCAGGCTGGTGGAGCTTGCTGCCAGTTCTCCACGGCCGGTGGCATGTTTGACAAATTAGTAGCCACTGTGAACCACTGCTCCCAGCCTGCCTCTTTCTGTTCCAGGGACATCCTGCCTGCTTCTGAAAAAGTACTTTAACAAATCCAAGTTGTGCTTTTATTTGCACTTTATCCCTTTTAACCCCCATTTCAGGTTGAAAGGGTGCTTTTATGTCAGCACTTTAAAAATACGCAGGACTTGCCAGGGAAGGTGTTTCCCTGGTATTGTCAGAGTCCTGTATTGTCATTTTATGCATGTGCTGCTGACCGTATTTATTGCTCAAATTTTTTATCTAAGTCTATGTGCCCAGAGATGGACTTCCTATGTGTGAGCCTCTGTGATATGTTCTTATTATGGACTTATGCATTTTCATATGGACTATGTGATGTTTTATTATGTTATTATTATGGACTCATGCATTCTCTTATGGACTAACCTGGGGAATGCCAGTGATGGAGAGGTCGGCACGCTGTTCCTCTGGGGCACTCTCTGGGTTCTGGAGGGACACAGCCAGGTGCAATGTGAGGTGCCCTTGGTGTTGTAGATTAACGTGCCTATGGCTAAGTCCCTGATGTTTCCGTGACGCCAGTGCCAGTAAACAGTGGCACACCGTATTTATAGTGGGAGAATAATGGAGGTGCAGACTTGTATCTTGGAAACAGAATTCCAACTTTACTGAAACAGTGGTAATACAGAAAGCACTCTCTTAAACAGTTCTTTGCAGACAATTGGCTTTGGTACGATCTCAATTACAGCAGGCTTATATCCAGCAAGGTAAACAGAGGGTTAAATAACAGGACTTTTGAATTGCAGGCGAACCTTACTTTCTTCCTGGCTTGTCCTGACTGGCAATTATACTTCAAGGCCCCAATGCCCTACTTCTGGCTTATATCCTTGAATCTCCAGTTTGCTGCGTACCTCCTCTGACATTACAGTACCTCTTGCTCTAAGGATTGCCTCAGCTTGACTCCTGCTGACCTGCCTAGCCCGTGACATGTGGCCTTCACAGACTCCAGGGTCTGCACTCCTTCACAGGCCCATGGCCTGGAGTGGACTTCACAGGCTCATGGCCTGCACTTGTCTTAGACACCGTCTAAACTGCCTTTCCCTTCCCTGACTGGGCCTTATATAAACTAGGGCTCCCTAGCTCCCTCTAGTGACTAGAGCTGGAATGAAATCCCTAGCAGGCCTGAATATAGCAATAACACAGTAACAGGGAATTACATAGCATTACATTACATTAGATATATTACACCAATCTCCTCAAATCCTGAGGGGAACTACAACACACAAGTGACCCTTCTGTAGTGACGGGCATTACAACTCCCGTACACTACACATACATTAGTAGAGACACGCCTCTATCTATGGTATAAATGACTGACAGAGACAGACAAGGGGAGACACTCTCACTGTGTTGCTGCTGAAGAAGATGAAAGACACACATGGAGCCTGAGAAGGAGATTCCTATCCTTCAGAAAGGATACTTTAAGGACATTCACACATGGACTTTAACTAGCTTTTGGATTCTGTTTTGGTCATTATTTTGCCTGTATGGTTTTGAACTCTTTCATTTTCACTCTCCTTTTCCCCATTTGGCTTAGGCTCCTGAAAGACAAGGACTGTTTCCAAGTTGTGGGGCGGTATTTAATGTGGTGCAGGTGAGTAGGGACAGTGGTGAGTTCAAGGCTGCATTGTTCCCTACCTGTTAAGGTGCACCACTTCAGTTGTGGGATCATTGATTTTTGGTAACGGACATCTGTCAGCAGATTTGTACCTACAAAACTGACTGACCTTTACATGTGCGCTGGCAGCTGAAGACATCTGTGTTGGTCCCATGTTCATATGTTCCCGCATTGCTGAGGAAAATGAGGTTTTAATATATGGAGCCTCTAGGAGCAATGGGGGTGTTGCCTTCACTCCTAGATGTTCCATTCTCTCTGCAACTGCCGCACCCTTTCCACTTTGAATGACAGGACCAGGAGTGATAATGTTTTTACTGGCAGTTACAGAGAAAGCAAAGTCTCTAGGTTTAAAGCGATGTCCCCGTTGTTCATGGAAAAAGAACACCTAGAAAAGCTAATGCGATTGAGCTGACATTGACAAAGTATAGACTGCTAGTGTGCTTGGTTGGAATATCTGGACGTGTAAATCCATCATAATATAAAATAATCTGTCATACACAGAAACCACCAACATGTTGCAGTTAATATAGTAGATTCTTTTAAACTAGGGTATATCTATGAATTGTGCCTGGAATTACAGTTTAGTCCTGTACAGGAAATGAGACATGTAAAGGTTAAAATTGTATTGCTCCCTTTAGGATTTACTCTCTTTAGACTCTAATTATGAAAAATACACTGCAACTGCATAGTTTGGTGATTTTTTTTTTTAGCTTTCACTAGAAGAGTATCCTAGAGAGATATGGAATAAAGTAACAATTATTATCATTATTATTATTATTATTATTATTATTATTAGTAGTAGTAGTAGTAGTAGTAATTCCCTCCAATTTGACTATTAAAAGAAAAAGAAAAACTGTGCAAATGAGTGAAAGGCATAGGTGCAATTCCATTTTATGGGTGTAACCTTCATTTGGTATAAAATAGACCCTTGTAAAAAGAAGTACTGTACTGTTGGGCTGTTTAGCATGACTTAGCAAGAAAGAGATATTAGTTCATAAACTAATGTCTTTTTAACAGAACTATTTACAGATTTAAAAATGATAGCCTGTTGGGCAGCTAAATTGCTATTAATATCGGCTGCAGGATAAACAGTGCACAGTTATGTTGGCGCCCAGTTTTAGCTGTACAGAGATTTAATCAAAAGTAATACTACTGGCTGTCAAGTAATCCTGCTATAAACTGCATATATAGTTAACATTTGTATTTACTAGTAGAGATGAGCGAATCAATTTGTACAAGTTGATTTGTCTCATCAACAAGAGGTCCTCATCTGCGAGGGGCTGTCTGTGCTGATGAAGAAGCCCCCGCTTGCGGTGTGATTGACAGGACTGGACATCCCAGCAGGCCCTGATAATCTCACTCCTGAGCCCTTGCTCCAATTAGCAGCATAAGGGCTGTGGCTCTGCTTCCACAACCGGAGCAGTGGCTGTGCATGCGCCTCCAGCGGTACGTTAACAGTTGCTGCTCTGAAAATGGAACCAGAGGGGAAAGTCCTTTGGTGCAGGCATGAGATTGTCAGAGCAGGGGGAGATGTCCGGCCTTGCCAATCAAGCGGCACAAGTGTAGAACTCTTGTTGATGAGACAAACTGATTAATTAGGTAAAGAGGGGGAAAATGTAGTAAAGGGGACTAAGCGCAGGAGGGTATGGATTTGACAGCTGTGTCGAATAATAGAATATAAAAAAAAAATTTTTGTCACAATTTAAGCATGATACCACAAATGTCCATATACAATATAATCACATAAAGTCAAATATTGCTATAGTTGCACAATCCTGGTTCAAATACAGTGTGTCATGGAGCCCTCTCAATCAACACTTATGAATATTGAAACACAGAATAGATATATTTCCTGCTGCTGTATTAGGGACAAATTAGGCTACAGTTGACAAGTCCTGACACAGTTCTAATGTTAAATAGTCACTTTTATAGTTGGCTTGTCTCTGTATAGGTATCATATGTAGTTAATGGACTGCACTAGTATTCCCAGACATGCCTAATCAGTACAATGTATGTTGTAACAAATAGAACCCTATGAATGTTGTGATATTTGATGCTTCTCATCCACTCTGGAGCTGCTGGTCTGTGTCTAACTTGTTTCTCCAAATGAGCAGTTATGAATGCCCCTCTTTAGTATTAGAGTTCAGAGAGGGCTCACACAGGGAGCACTACTGTCCTCCTCAGTTCAGTGTCCATGGAATGCTAATGCACATGTGTGCCATAAACTATATAATGTACATAATCTCAGCCATGCAGGAATTAAAGGATTATTCATTGAGTGCTGCTTTTTTACGGTTGCTTTTTTAAGTTGCTTTGGAGCCAGTAGTTCCACTTTCTATTTACTCAGAAACTTACTGTAAGTAGGAATATTATGGAGACATTCTTGCAGATAAAAAAGTCATTTAATTTTTACCCTTTAATATAATTGCAGTTGCCTGCCAGTGTGTGTCAGGCCCACAGACTGTACTGTGCCCACTGCCAGTGCCCACCACTCATATAGGGTGGCACAGTACCTTGCAGATAAAAAGTAATTAAATTGTTACCCTTTAATATAATTGCATTTGCCTGCCAGTGTGTGTCAGGCCCACTGATTGTACTGTGCTCACTGCCCACCACTCATATAGGGTGGCACAGTACCTTGCAGATAAAAAAAGTCATTTAATTTTTACCCTTTAATATAATTGCATTTGCCTGCCAGTGTGTGTCAGGCCCACTAACTGTACTGTGCCCACTGCCAGTGCCAACCACTCATATCGGGTAGCACAGTACCTTGCACGCATAGTACCACTAATAAAAAAAAAAAATGACAGGTAGAGGCAGGCCACCCTGCAGAGGTCCATCGTGGTTGTGGTGCTGTGATTTCCTTTGGCCCTAGAATAATGCCCAGTGTTCAGAGGCCACGTACCCTGAACTCAAAAAATTCTGAGGACATAGTTGACTGGCTTACACAGGACACCCAATCTTCTACAGCTTCAGCTCGGAACTTTGACGCACCATCGTCCTCCCACTCAGCTTCGGGCACCTCTCAAGTTACTACTCGCCCGCCCGCCGCCGACCACCAACACTAGCACCACAGCCGCTTCACTTGATCTGTCAGAGGAGTTATTTAAACATCAGTTGGAAGAAATGACTGATGCGCAACAATTATTGCCAGAGGATGTAGATAACAGGAATATGTGTCAGTCTGGCAGCATTACACACATGGACGTACGGTGTGATGATGACGATGTTGTACAAATAAAACAATTCTTAATCCAAAGGCATACAAAAAAGTCACCGCAATGTCTGTCCTTTCTCCTTTTGGCTTCGCGTGTCCACCTGGTGAAAGTGGGTAAAATTCACCAAAAATCCATAAAACCAAACAAACAAGTGGTCGCGCTGTCTTCAGCTTCCGGCTTCTCAAGCTTAGGAGTACAATCCACGGCATTCCCAGTGCACCTATAACGCTCCTCCGTCAACAGATGGTTCACTCTTACACTTTACCCTCTTTATATATAGAGAAAATTTCCACACATAGTGAAGTACATTCATCAAATGTAACGCTTTTTTATTTTCTCATACTCACAAAGGTAACATCACATCAAGCATTAAAATATAATTTCTCCATATGCATCGCCCGACCCGGGTTTCGCCAAGACAAGCTTCGTCAGGAGCGACTCACTCCTTTTCCACCTGGGTGTGCTTTTATACCACAGGTAAACTCCCTCTTTTTTCACCTAGGTGTATTTCTGTGATTACACCCTTTTCCCTTGCACCACCCTTTTTACTCATAAAAACTTTTTTCTCATAAATCTCTGCAAAAATAAATAAACACCAATAGCCATCCATTCACATTACATGCTATCAAATTTGCATCCCTCTCTCTTTTTCCAAATCAGTGCAGCCGATTTTTCAATTGTTATATAAACTTCCTCCTATATATTTAAGCGATCAAACCCTATTATTCCTCAAGTAGACACGATTTTATGTCAAACTCCACATTTAAACCACAGGGCTGGAGGGATCCTATCTTATAAATACACTCCACCTCCCTGCAGTTAATGTGGGCAACAGGATCCCCCCCACGCCAATCTCTCACCACTTTTTTCTAAACCGGTAAAGCACAAACCCCTCGGATCTTTGTTATGCGATTTTTTAAAATGCATGGACACACTGTGGGTTTCCAGACCTTTCGGATATTGTTAATATGCTCCTGCACCCGTGCCTTTAACTTCTGTAGTGTTCTCCCACATAAAATATGCCACACGGGCACCGAAGCATATAAACTACCTCCATATGTTCACAGCTCATCTCTCCCTGATACTATGTAGCTTGCCATCCCTTGCCATCACCCCCTGAATTATTCAACTTTTTTGTCTCCCATGGTACGGTTCCTGCAACATCCGCAAAAACCGCACCATGTGAACAAATTCTTATTCTCCTTTTTCTTCGAAATAAAGCTGCGAAACCAGAGTGTTCCTTAAGTTCGGTGCTTTTTGTATAGAATCTCAGGGTTCCTTGGGTTCACATCACCCAATACCGGGTCATTTTTTAGCACCCCCCAATTTTTCCGTAACATTTTGGTTAAAGGGGTAGTGACCGCACTGTACTGGGTGAGGAAGGTGAATCTAAAATCTCTTTCTGTTTTTCGTCTATTTTCCAATGATTTTTTTACTGTCATCAAAATTTCTTTCTACTTCTTCACTTATCTTACTTAATTCATCTTTTTCATACCTCTTTTCCCCAAATCGCTCTCTGATGATCTTACTCTGTTCCTCATAATCATTTTTGTGTGTACAATTCCTCATTATTATTGTCAGTATTCTCTTCGGTATATTTTTTAGCCATCGATCAAGATGGCAGCTTTTCTTATCAATATACCCATTAACATCCATGGGCTTAAAATAACATTTTGTTTTTAATTTCCCGGCTTCTAACATAATAGTAAGAGCCAGGAAATAAAGCTGTTGTTTGCTTAGCTCACTGGAAAAGACAGGTTATGTGTTTTGGTATTTAACCCTTCCAAGAAAGTTTTTAACCCTTCTACCTCCCCTTCCCAAAAAATCAAGCAGTCTTCAATAAATTGCTTCCATAAAACAAGCTTCCCCCCTGGTTGTTCTTTACATAGGATCCGCTTAATTCTTTCTTCCTCCCACATTGACATATAAATATTGCGCCCCCATCGCAGTCCCAACCTCTTGAACATAAAATACACTACTACTTGAGGAATAATAGGGTTTGATCGCATAAATATATAGGAGGAAGTTTGTATAACAATTGAAAAATCGGCTGCACTGATTTGGAAAAAGAGAGAGGGATGCAAATTTGATAGCATGTAATGTGAATGGATGGCTATTGGTGCTTATTTATTTTTGCAGAGATTTATGAGAAAAAGTTTTTATGAGTAAAAGGGTGGTGCAAGGAAAAGGGTGTAATCACAGAAATACACCTAGCTGAAAAAGAGGGAGTTTACCTGTGGTATAAAGCACACCCAGGTGGAAAGAAGTGAGTCGCTCCTGACGAAGCTTGTCTTGGCGAAACCCGGGTCGGGCGATGCATATGGAGAAATTGTATTTTAATGCTTGATGTGATGTTACCTTTGTGAGTATGAGAAAATAAAAAAGCGTTAGATTTGATAAATGTACTTCACTATGTGTGGAAATTCTCTCTATATATACAGAGGGTGAAGTGTAAGAGTGAACCATCTGTTGACGGAGGAGCGTTATAGGTGCACTGGGAACACCGTGGATTGTACTCCTAAGCTTGAGAAGCCGGAAGCTGAAAGCAGTGTGACCACTTGTTTGTTTGATGATGAGATTGTACCCGCTGATGCTTCCTTTGCTGAGTTGTCAGATACAAGTGAAGCGGTTGATGATGACGATGTGTCCGTGGATGTCACGTGGGTGCCCGCTCGAAGAGAAGAAGAACAGAGGGAAAGTTCAGATGGGGAGACAGAGAGGAGGAGGAGACGAGTTAGAAGGAGAGGGAGGTCGTCGCAAGGAGCTAGTGGCACAGTCAGACAGCATGTATCGGCACCCGGGGTCAACCAGACAGCTTGCCAATCAACGCATGCTGTTGCCACCACCAGAATGCCGGCTTTGCAAAGCTCAGCAGTGTGGCATTTTTGTGTGTCTGCCTCTGATAACAGCGATGCCATTTCCAACCTGTGCCAAAGAAACTGAGTCGTGGGAAGTCCAACACCCACCTAGGTACAACTGCTTTGCGAAGGCACATGATCTCACATCATAAACGCCTATGGGATCAACACATGAGTACAAGCAGCACACAAACTCAAAGCCACCATCCTCCTCCTGGTCCAGCATCTTCAGCCACGTCAACCACTGCTGTCCTCCTTGCCCCCTGTCAACCACCCGCCACTCCGGCTCTCACCTTCAGCAGTTCCTGCTCATCTTCCCACAGTCAGGTGTCTGTCAAGGAAATGTTTGAGCAGAAGAAGCCAATGTCACAGAGTCACCCCTTGCCAGGGCGTCTGACAGCTGGCTTGTCGGAACTCTTAGCCCGCCAGCTTTTACCATACAAACTGGTGGAGTCTGGGGCCTTAAAAAAATGTGTAGCTATTGGGACACTGCAGTGGAAGGTACCTGGCCGAAACTTTTTTTTCACAAAAGGCAATCCTCAACCTGTACTCTTTTGTGGAAAAGGAAGTCATGGCATGTCTGGCACACAGTGCTGGGGCAAGGGTCCATCTGACCACTGATACCTGGTCTGCAAAGCACAGTCAGGGCAGGTATATCACGTACACTGCGCATTGGGTAAACCTGCTGACGGCTGACAAGCATGGAATGCGAGACTCTGCAGCGGAGATGGTGACAGCGCCACGACTTGCAGGCAGGCCTGCTGCCACCTCCTCTACTCCTTCTACTCCATCCTCTTCGCTAACCTCCTCGGCTGAGTCCTCTTCTGCTTCTGCGTCTTGCTCCACATCAACTGCAACCCCCCAGCTCCCCGGGGGCTATTCCACATCCCGGATAAGACAGTATAACGCCGTCTTGGGGTTAACTTGCCTGAAAGCAGAGAGTGACACCGGACCAGCACTCCTGTCAGGTGGATCAGTGGCTGACCCCGCACCAACTGGAGATCGCCAAAGTGGTGTGTGACAACGGAAGCAATCTGTTGGAGGCATTGAATTTGGGCAAGTTGACACATGTGCCGTGCATGGCACATGTGTTTAATCTGATCGTACAACGCTTTGTGTATAGGTACCCAGCCTTACAGGACGTCATTAAGCATTCCAGGAAGGTGGGTGGCCATTTCAGGCGTTCCTACACAGCCATGGCGCACTTTTCCGATATTCAGCGGCAAAACAACATGCCAGTGAGGCGCTTGATTTGTGACAGCCCGACACATTAGAATTCAACACTCCTAATGTTCGACCACCTGCTCCAACAAGAAATAGCCGTCAACGAGTATTTGTATTACCGGGGTGCTAGGACAGCCTCTGCGGAGCTGGGTATTTTTTTGCCACGTTACTGGACGCTCATGCGCAATGCCTGTAGGCTCATGTGTCCTTTTGAGGAGGTGACAAACCTAAACAGTCGCACCGAAGGCACCATCAGCGACCTCATCCCATTTGTTTTCTTCCTGGAGCGTGCCCTGCGAAGAGTGCTGGATCAGGCCATAGATGAGCATGAAGAGGAAGAGTTGTGGTCCCCATCACCACCAGAAACAGCCTTATCATCATCGCTTGCTGGACCTGCGGCAATGCTGGAAGAGGAGTCTGAGGAAGAGGAGTCAGAGGAGGAATGTGGCTTTGAAGAGGAGGAAGACCAACCACAGCAGGCACCCCAGGGTGCTCGTTGCTGTCACCTATCTGAGACCCGTGGTGTTGAGTGGCTGGGGGGAAGAACAGACCTTAATGAGATCAGTGAGGACGAGGAACCGGAGATGAGTAGCCCAGCATCCAATCTTGTGCAAATGGGGTCTTTTATGCTGTCATCCCTTTTGAGGGACCCTCGTATAAAAAGGCTGATGGAGAACGACCTGTACTGGGTGGCCACGCTACTAGACCCCCGGTATAAGCAGAACGTGGCTGAAATGTTACCGCAGCGGCTGCAACATACCTGATTTTTCAGGCATGTGTACATGCCTAATTTTTCTGGCCTCTGGTGCTGCACTGTGGCTGCAAAAACAAAACAAAAGAAAAGGCACATACATGTGTCAATTCCCCCTCGTGATCGTTACCTTGTTGTGGTGAAGGGGCTTGCGTATCACAATGAAGCGATCACCTCTATGAGTGTGTTGGCAATGTTGGCACACCCCAGATGATAAGGTCGTTGCTTCATTGTGAACAGACCAAAAGCGATCGGCTGGATAATGTTTCATAGAAAAAACATTAATTTTCTTTGTGATCATGTAAGGTGATCATTAAAGCCTACTAGGCCAACAATGGGCCCACACTGCAGAATCATTGTTTTCTGGGTCACTTAACTGTTACTGAAATACCTCAGCACGACCATAGGCTTTGAAAAACAGCCTTCGCCTGCAATCTCCCAAACGTGCGCACAAGCACAGTCATCACTACACCAAGATTAACGCATAGAGGAATAAAATTTATGTAATGAGTGTGTCAACTATTGACAACTCTTTGCGGTTGTCTAAAATCTATTCGATACACGTCCCCTGATAGGGGACGTAAAAGGGATTAAACTGATAAGAATAGTACTACTTAACACACCACTCATATAGGGTTTCACAGTACATTGCACGGCGCACGTGCAGTGCCCCAAATTGGAGGGTAGAGGACCGACCAACCATCTTTTTCCATCTCCCGGTTCCTAAAATCTATTCAATACACGTCCCCTGATAGGGGACGTAACAGGGATTAACCTGATAGGAATAGTACTACTTAACACACCACTCATATAGGGTGTCACAGTACATTGCATGGCGCACGAATCCCTGAAACGGATCTCACAAACGGAATCCAAAACGCCAGTGTGAAAGCAGCCTTACCTGAATGATGTTCTCAGCGGTGTTCCAGTAATTTGTCTTTGTTTAGAAAAGATTATACCTTTCAGCCCTTCCTCCTAAACATGTCCACTTTGTAGTATGTGTCACTTACCGGTGGCCCAAGGCAGACCTCTGGGACATCTTGCAAGCGGGAAACAGGCAGAAACAGACCAGGGACCAACAGAATACTTTATATACATGTAATAAAGAACATAACATTAACATATGCAGGTTAGGCAATAGTGGTAGCTCTACCACAAAACCAAGTGCACCAGCAGACCAGAGGCAAAACTCAGAGGGCAGAGAGCCAGTGAGCCCCGTTCTTCAAGAAGCCCCTGGAGGTGGGGATGAACTGGGCCGTGGTCTCACTGGTCACACCTCCAGGAAGGTCCCTGTACACTTGGCAACTACCTGCAGAGAACCACACAGGTGCAAGCACCAGCGGAAACAGACAACAGCACTGGAACCCAACCAAACACAGGACATGGATCTGCATCACAGTCTGCAGTACTGGATGTTACCCCTGGCAACCAGCAAACACTGAGTCACCCGCAGCCAGTACACCACAGCGCAAACAACCTGTGACACAAACAAAAATGCATGCATAATCAGACCCCTGTTCACACACAAGGCCTGCAGCATACATGCAGGTTAGGCAATAGTGGTAGCTCTACCACAAAACCAAGTGCACCAGCAGACCAGAGGCAAAACTCAGAGGGCAGAGAGCCAGTGAGCCCCATTCTTCAAGGAGCCCTGGAGGTGGGGATGAACTGGGCCGTGGTCTCACTGGTCACACCTCCAGGAAGGTCCCTGTACACTTGGCCACTACCTGCAGAGAACCACACAGGTGCAAGCACCAGCGGAAACAGACAACAGCACTGGAACCCAACCAAACACAGGACATGGATCTGCATCACAGTCTGCAGTACTGGATGTTACCCTGGCAACCAGCAAACACTGAGTCACCCGCAGCCAGTACACCACAGCGCAAACAACCTGTGACACAAACAAAAATGCATGCATAATCAGACGCTGTTCACACACAAGGCCGCAGCATACATGGGAACACCCACAGCCAGTACACAAAGTGCATGCAGCCCCAGACTGCACGTCACCAGTGACAGAAACCACAAAGATATGGATGTGGGAGCCACCAACATAAGCCACAGTTCACACACAAAAAGCCAGCACACAGCCCCAAGCAACCAGCATACACAGGAGTCAACCTGCAGCTAGTACGCAGAGATCCTGCAGCCAGCCTACACGGCAACAGTGACAAGAACTGTACAGAGATGCGGGGAGTACACGGGAGTACACACAATCACAGGCACAGTTCACACATGGCACCGCAGCCAGCACAAAGCCCCAAGCAACCAGCATACACAGGAGTCAGTCTGCAGCCAGTATGCGAAAGGGCATGCAGCCAGTCTACACGGCCACATCTGTCACAGTGAACTGCACCATGACAGTATGCATATCTCTAAAATAATCACTCAGGAATGCAGCCTTCTTAGCACAATGGGAGTCTCTGTATATGTAATCTAACTATCCCTAACTCACTACATTACAAGGAAGAACATAGAAGGTGTTATAATAATTAAAGGGGACAGAACCAATCATTACTTCATTAACCTTTACAACATACTGCTCTAGTAACAAAATCAGAACCTTGCACCACTACTTTTCCTGGTGCAACCATTTTCACTCTCCAAAATCCATAACATTTTCATTCTTTTGTTAAAATCGCTGTACGAGGGCTTGTTTTTAGTGGAACAATCTGTAGATTTTATTGATATAATTTTGGAGTATGTGTGACTTTTGATTATTTTGTATTGAAATAGTTTGGGAAGTGAAGTGGCTAAAAGCTGTGACTTGCCCACTTTGATTTTCTTCTTCTGTTCACCATACCAGATGAATACTTTTATATAAAATTTTTTTATACTTCTACAACTTTTTAAAAACCTTTTCAATGTTTTTTTACTTTTGTTGGGATCTTTACGTGTGCGTAGGATCAGCAATGACACATGGCAGGGGCCTCCAAGACTTAAAAATCCAAATAAAAGTTTACTTTTCTAGTAATTGTCCCAGTAACTACACATCGGTTTGCCTCTGGCTAGAGGAATGTGTTGTACTGGAGTGGAGAGGAATGGCAGGTCCCATTAACCAACCTACTCACTAATACTATTCCATAAAAATCCAGCCCATAAAACACTTTAAAGAAAAATATCTCAGCAAGCCACCCTTTCTGAAACAACCCAGTTTCTGGATTCTTTATACCTACCTAACCCATCTGGGATTCTGAGCGCAATACACATGCTTACAGTACTTTACCAGCCATCATGTGATAATTTATTTTTAGTCCCCAAAGTTTGAACATACAATCATTATGTCACTTATACCAAAGAGTGCAATAGTTTACCACTGCAGTCTATGCTAAAATCACAATGCTCCTGTTAAGCATCAGAAGCCTCCCAGCTGCCATAACATCTCATATGGAGTGTGTGTGTGTGTGTGGGTGTGGGTGTGAATGTGTGTGTGTGTGTGTGTGTGGGAGTCGCATTAAGTCACCTGGGGCATCCTACTCTCATTAATGGACACTCAGATGCTGAGGTTGAGACATTAAAAGTCCATGACTGACGTTGTGTCCAATCATGGAATCTGGAGACAGTGTCTCCTGTGTAACAGCAGGCACCTGCCACTTTGGCACTATCTCAGCTCCTGAGAGGGCACCATCTTTAAGCCCTTTTAAATGGGGCCAGTTTCGCCCTTCTGCCCAGGCCATTTTTGCAAATCTGACATGTGTCACTTTATGTGTAATAGCTTTGGAACACCTTTACTTATCCAAGTCATTTTTAGATTGTTTTCT
>JAKVIS010004208.1:0-14543 GCA_033119425.1 Bufotes viridis | reverse complement strand
AAATAAATAACTGTGATTTTGCCCAACTGGTGGGTGCTGCTGCTCTTTTTCTTTTGTTGGATGGATTGAATGGACACTTATTGGCTGAGCACTGCTGGTGAACGCATGTCTCAGTGGATTGTCTGTGGTAAGAATTGGCAGACGCCGACTCTTTCTTTTCTTTTGATTACGAAACTTGTACTTTATGCCCTTTATACCGAAGAAAGAAAGAACTAATGTTGACATTGTTTTCAGTATACTGTACCTATGTTAAGTGTTGCTCTTTGTTTCTGTTCTACATTTTGAATGACTTTCACTGTGTTTTTATTTCCTTCATCTATGGTTTGCTTGACTTGTGTCCTTTTTCCTCTGTACTAAATAACAATTCATTATACATTAGTGTTTCCTCCCTTGACATGAATAGTGTTATATTATTCATGCTTGGCTTTGATACGTTTGACAGGCTATTTTATTTTGTTATTGCATTAAACATTAAAAGGTATGCAACTATAAAAATATTGCTTTCTGAAACCACAATTAATCCTATAAGTGTTTACTCTGCATTGGTTTTACATAATTTTATGTATGGAAGTTTCTCAAAGCTTCACATCTAAATGGAACCCATTACTTATTTATAACATGGGTCATCATTTATTGTGTGTTCCTCAGGTTCAAATAAACTATTGGAAGATTACAACTGAAAATGGTTTTAGAAATGAATGATTGCAAAAAACAATAGAAGCTGGAACAGGGATTGTGTCACTTAATGGACTTGTCTTAGGGCTGCGCTTAAGAGCATTATCTGAGCAGCCCCCATGGTTTTCACTCTTTCATCCCTATACAGGTATATTGTCTTTGCTACGGGTGAACCACCAGGCCACTACCTCTTGGCGTAGTATCTGTTCAGTGACAGCTGACCCAGGTGGGTTAAGACAGCGGTCCCCAACCGCCGGGCTGCAGCCCAGGACCAGGCCCTGGAAGATTGTTTGCCGGGCCGCGGCAATCAGGGCCATCTTTAACGCGGTACTAATGAAGCACTTCCATTATGGAGGACCCAGAAGCGGTGAAGGATCTGTACTCACCGCTTCCTGGTCCTCGGCTCGGCTGTCGGCTGTGCAGGGCTGCACACTGTGTGAGGGCGCACTGTGACCTCACACTGTGCGCCGCGCCCGCGATACACAGCCGACAGCAGGATGAAGAGGATTGCGATGGTGAGCAGCGGTGGAGTCCAGGAGCAGGAGAGGTAAGTGTTTTTTTTATTTTATTTGCGCTGATGGCTGGCTGACATGGGGGCTGATGGCTGACATGGGGGCTGATGGCTGGCTGTCATGGGGGGCTGATGGCTGGCTGACATGGGGGGCTGATGGCTGGCTGACATGGGGGCTGGTGGCTGGCTGACATGGGGGCTGATGGCTGACATGTGGGCTGATGGCTGGCTGACATAGGGGACTGATGGCTGGCTGACATGGGGGCTGATGGCTGGCTGACATGGGGGCTGATGGCTGACATGGGGGCTGATGGCTGACATGGGGGCTGATGGCTAACATGGGGGCTTATGGCTGACTGACTGGGGGCTGATGGCTGGCTGACATGGGGGCTGATGGCTGGCTGACATGGGGGCTGATAGCTGGCTGAAATGGGGGCTGATGGCTGACTGACATGGGAGCTGATGGCTGACATGGGGGCTGATGGCTGACATGGGGGCTGATGGCTGGCTGACATGGGGGCTCATGGCTGACATGGGGGCTGATGGCTGGCTGACATGGGGGCTGATGGCTGACATGGGGGCTGATGGCTGACATGGGGGCTGATGGCTGACATGGGGGGCTGATGGCTGGCTGACATGGGGGCTGATGGCTGGCTGACATGGGGGCTGATGGCTGGCTGACATGGGGGCTGTTGGCTGGCTGACATGAAGGCTGATGGCTGGCTGACATGGGGGGCTAATGGCTGACTGACATGGGGGGCTGATAGATGGCTGAAGGTTGGGGGGTTGATCTGAGGCATTGGGGGTTATATAGTGTTATATATTTGAATATACACCTTGTGTTTTGTTATGCGCGTGAATCAGTCAGCGCCGACCAGCACCCCCTAAGCCCCGCTCACCCCTAAGCTCTGCCCCAGGACCCCCCACCTGGGCCCTGGGAAAATTGTCTTGCGTGAAACTGGTCCTTGGTGCAATAAAGGTTGAGGACCACTGGGTTAAGAGACACCGGAGCATGGCACAAAGGGGACAGGTGGAATTGTTGTCAGTGGAACCAAGTCAAGGGTGTCAAAGTTCATTCAGGCAACAGACAACGGTAAACACACTTGCAGGGACTAGGCATCCTAGAAATCTTATTGCTCAGGAACCTATCATTGGCTGGGGACTGATTAGGACATTCTTTAAGAGTAGAATGAGAGTGGGAGTCCAATGAGAGCTGCAGGTGGGAAGATGAGAGGTCAGAAGAGGCTTTGCGTGGAGCTGGCAGACCTCTGGCAGCTGTGCCCACCAGAAAGGGGAAGGAGATGATAGGGGACAAGGACCATAGGTGTCACAGGTATGCATGACATGGTAAGGAAAGACTATACATTTTATGTGTTTAATTATGGTTTTGCTGCAGTTTTTACGGTTTTACATTTTGTTACAATGTATGCATGTTTTTTCATTAGGCAAATGGGAAATCATACAAGTTTCTCATTCTGTGATCTACACTTTACAATACTTCACTGTACATTTATCTTCCTCTTTTATGCCTAGCTGTGTTGGGAGAGAAACAGGAAGTTGCTGTCTCATCCCCCTTTAGCGATAACTGAAAGCCAATTAATAGGAGTGAAACCTCACTCTCCCATATGTTCCACTGTAAATCTGAAATGAATTTTCACATAATTGTGCAAGGAGGTAACCACCATTTCCTTCTACTCCTATAATGTACAACATGATATATATATATATATATATATATATATATTTTACAATTTATCCATTTTATTTTTTATTTTTAAATACATACTCTAAACAGCTTTTGTTGAATTCTCTGGAAATATACAGATGAACAACACACATTAAGCAGTATAAAATCGAAGCTGAAGTGGAATTCGATCCGAATTTGAGGAAAATCAAAATTTAATTTGCACCGAAGCCGAATTTCCTCATGCTTCGTGGTAATGAATCACATTTTTTCCCAAAATGGCTGCTGCACGTATTAGGACATGGAGCAAAGAGCTCTGGGAACGAGGGATCACCCACAATGCCATGCATGCAGCCAATCAACAGCCAGCCAGCTCCTGTGATGTCAGAGCCCTATTAATAGTCTAAGCCATTTTGGATTCTGACACTTTTCAGTGTACTTAGTGCAGGGAGAAACATCAGCAGTAGCTAGGGACAGTGCCAGAAAAAACTTCATTATGCTAAAAAAACGATTTACAAGTTTAGGGAAAGATTATTCAAGGTGTTGGGAAAGGATAGGGACCAACAAACAAAGAAAAGAATGTCGAGATTGTAAGCCGCACATCTAAAAATGTTTAAATTTATTTATGCAAACAGACACAAAAAGACACTAATAAAAACGTTGTATACAATGTATGCAATCCACATAACCCTGTCCAATTACCATGCAAAAAGTATGAACATAATCCCACAATGAGACATTCTTATCAGAAACATGAAAAAAATATAGTAATCCATCAGGACAGAATGTAATCAGATACTTATCATAAATATATGGGGATGCGCATGGTGGACAAGGGAAGAAAAAGCCCGACGCGTATCGCTAGACTCTGCTGGCTTCCTCTGGGGTGCCTGTTCATAATTGTACATGTAATCTTAAATAAGCTCACTAATCAAATCAATAATCATAGATAATGATAATCACCTATAGTCATGGTTGGCGTGGGGAGGATGCAGATCCCTGGTGCAGGTGCGGCGGACACAGAAATCGCGCGCCGAAGAAGTCGGCGGGCGGAAGTGCCCATTGCGCATGCGGGGCACCCATCGCCGTTACAGATACCTGCCTGTAAAAAACGCGATCAAAAACAAAGTAATTGTGACACAAAATAAATTCCAACAGGCTTACCAGAAAATTGTGGTGGGCTGGTTCCCCGTACTCTGCTTTATCCAAAAAATAAGTACAGGCAGCGACACCATCCTTGTGTGCTATATTGGTGTAAAGCGATTCAACATCGCAGGTTACCAACAATGTGTCAGGTGTAATCGTAATCAAATCCAACATCTCGATCAAATGGAGAGAATCCCGCACGTAGGACTTAAGGCCTAGAACAATGGGTTGAAGAAAAAAATCAATATAAGTGCAGGCTTGCTCGCAAAGTCCACCAATACCAGCCACAATAGGTCGTCCGGGTGGGTTCCTAAGATCTTTATGGACCTTGGGGAGCATGTAGAACGTCGGGACAATAGGTTCACTGACCTCTAAGAATTGAAGTTCTTTCTTAGTAATGACATGCATATCCCGAGCCGCAATCAATAGTCGATCCAATTTTTTCTTAAACACCATGGTGGGATCTGATGGTAAAGATGTATAGAAGATACGGTTACTGAGTTGTCTTTTTGCCTCTTGTACATACAGACTCAAATCCCACAATACCACATTTCCACCTTTATCTGCCTCCTTTATGATGAATGTAGGATTGGTTTGTAGTTTCCTTATTGTTGCAAATTCTGCTTTATCCAGGTTCCTCCCATAGACATGGTCAGGATTCAATTTACGTATTTCATGAACAACAGCCTGAAAAAATAGCTGTATATTAGGAAAAAGGTTAAGAGTGGGAGTCAGGGAGGACGGTTTATATAAAGTAAAACACCTTCTACCTGTATCCATATTGTCCTCCCGTAAAAGATCCATTAGGTCCATGAAGGCCCCACGTTCATCCTCAGCCAAATTCTGTAGCATGGATGGTTGGTCATACAGCAACTTAAAACACAGCTGTCTACAAAATAGATAGGTATCTTTTACAAACTCAAATTTATCAAGGAAACACATAGGAGAAAAAGTAAGACCCTTCTCTAATACTGACTTTTCAAGAGGAGTTAGATTATATGTAGACAAATTGATGATCTGAAGGGTATCATTCATATCCTTGTTTGAATTCAATATTGTTGAAGGCGTCGTTTCTGAAACATTGGGTAATTGTTGCCCTTGCGATGTTGTGGGCCTCTTTTTTTGGGGTTTACGTAATCCCCTCCTGATCCTCCGTCGTCGCTGACTTCTGATAAAAAATCACCTTCACTCAAACTATTATCACTAGGGTCAGCGCGATTGAATACATTCTGTGCAGATGGATTCACAACATTTCTTTTGCCATACCCACGCATATTCCCTGTATGTTTCCACTTATAGGCCTGCTTTCTTTCAAAATCAACTTTATCACGTTGGAACTTTTTCTAGATAGTATACCGGGAAAGGATAGGGAGGCATCATCTACACTATAAAAGGAGAACAGGGTGCAATAGGAGAGTGTACAGCCTGGGTAATAGGAGCGATTCTATTACATCTTGCTGCACTAATTGGGGATCCAAATTGCAGTTATACGGCTGCTTTTAGGTTGTTTACACTATATGATACATCAGTAATTTCAGAAAACTTTGCTTGTTATTGGGGTGCAAGTTCTGTGTGATACAGCCATTTACGGGTGTATTAATAGGAAAGATACAAACGTCCTATTAGCCGTTCTGCGTTGATTTTACATTGTTTTTTGTTTTACTTATTTTGGGGGGTGTATTAATATAAAAAAAAAGAAAAGCAAATATGTCATAATTGCTGTTCAGCGGTGAAGTTACAGTGGATATAAAAAGTCTACATCTAAACAATGTAAAATCAACGCAGAACGGCTAATGGGATGTAAATGGCTGTAGTACAATGTGGATATAAAGTCTACACACCCCTGTTAGAATGTCAGGTTTCTGTGCTGTAAAAAAATGAGCCAAAGATAAATCATTTCAGAACTTTTTCCACCTTTAATGTGACCTATAACCTGTACAACTCAATTGAAAAACAAACTGAAATCTTTTAGGTAGAGGGAAGAAAAAATATAAAAATAAAATAATATGGTTGCATAAGTGTGCACACACTTAAACTAATACTTTGTTGCACATTTTTTCTTGACAAGATTTGCCCACTCTTCTTTGCAAAAACACTCCAAATCTGTCATCTCCTGTGCACAGCTCTCTTCAGATCACCCCACAGATTTTAAATCAGATTCAGGTCTGGGTTCTGGCTGGGCCATTCCAAAACTTTAATCTTCTTCTGGTGAAGCCATTCCTTTGTTGATTTGGATGTATGCTTTGGGTCGTTGTCATGCTGAAATATGAAGATCGCCCCAGTTCCAGCTGAAGAAAATGAGCCCCAAAGCATGATGCTGCCACCACCCTGCTTCACTGTGGGTATGGTGTTCTTTTGGTGATGTGCAGTGTTGCTTTTGTGCGAAACATATCTTTTGGAATTATGGCCAAAAAGTTCAACCTTGGTTTCATCAGACCATAACACCTTTTCCCACATGCTTTTGCGAGACTTCAGATGTGTTTTTGCAAAATGTAGCCTGGCTTGGATGTTTTTCTACATAAGAAAAGGCTTTCATCTTGCCACTCTACCCCTTAGCCCAGACATATGAAGAATACGGGAGATTGTTGTCACATGTACCACACAGCCAGTACTTGCCAGATATTCCTACAGCTCCTTTAATGTTGCTGTAGGCCTCTTGGTAGCCTCCCAGGCCAGTTGTCTGGTCATCCAGTTCTTGGTAATGTCACTGTTGTGCCATATTTTCTCCACTTGATGATGACATAGTAACATAGTATATAACACCGAAAAAAGACATTTGTCCATCCAGTTCAGCCTGTTTCCTACAAGTTGATCCAGAGGAAAGCAAAAAAAAAACCTGTGAGGCAGAAGCCAATTTTCCCCACTTAAGGGGAAAAAATTCCTTCCTGACTCCAATCAGGCAATTAGAATAACTCTCTGGATCAACGACCCCTCTCTAGTAGCTATAACCTGTAATATTATTACACTTCAGAAATACATCCAGTCCCCTCTTGAATTCCTTTATTGTACTGACCATCACCACCTCCTCTGGCAGAGAGTTCCATAGTCTCACTGCTCTTACCGTGAAGAATCCTTTTCTATGTTTGTGTACAAACCTACTTTCCTCCAGACTCAGAGGATGATGGGAGAGATCTCTGTACTGACCCCTTATATATTTATACAAAGATATTAGATTTCCCCTCAGTCGTCTTTTATCTAAGGGGAATAACCCTAATTTTGCTAACCTTTCAGGGTACTGTAGTTGCCCCATTCCAGTTATTACTTTAGTTGCCCTCCTCTGAACCCTCTCCAGCTCTGCTATGTCTGCCTTGTTCACAGGAGCCCAGAATTGTACACAGTACTCCATGTGTGGTCTGACTAGTGATTTGTAAAGAGGTAGGACTATGTTCTCATCACGGGCATCTATGCCCCTTTTGATGCAACCCATTATCTTATTGGCCTTGGCAGTAGCTGCCTGACACTGGTGTTTACAGTTTAGTTTGATGTTTATTAAAATTCCTAGATCCTTTTCTATGTCAGTGTTACTGAGTGTTTTACCATTTAGTATGTACGGGTGACTTGATATTATTCCTTCCCATGTGCATAACTTTACATTTGTCAGTGTTAAACCTCATCTGCCATTTCTCTGCCCAAGCCTCCAATCTATCCAGATCCCTCTGTAGCAGAAACTGTCCTCTTCAGTGTTAATTTCTTTACACATCTGCAAAAATAGATATTTTACTGTGCAAGCCTTCCACAAGATCATTAATAAATATATTGAAGAGAATAGGTCCCAGTACTGACCCCTGAGGTACCCCACTAGTGACAGTGACCCAATCTGAGTGTGTACCAATAATAACCACCCTCTGTTTTCTATTACTCAGCCAGTTACTTAATGCAAGAAAAAAATGTCGATACAATTGTGACGTTTGATCACCAAGGTTCATACAACATAACAAGGGGGTGATGCAAGGATTGAATGAGTTAAAATATAACTTTTAATAGATAACTTATTAAAAAAATGACCCTTAACTAGATAATAATAATAAGTTAGGACACAACTAACTGGAACCATACGTTTTTAGGTTCCAGGAGGACCCAATAGCAATTGTGCACGGCGGCACCCGCGAGTAATAAAATTAAACCGGTGGTCTTACCGCACCATGTGGATCCGTCCTTGAAAAATACACTGGTCTCCTAACTGATGCGTATGGAGAGCCCAGAGATAGTTTTGACCAGGTGTGCCGGTGTGCGACAGGTAGGGGAAATAGATAACTTACCCTATAAGGCCCTGCCTAAGGACTACAATAGCCCTTATACCCCTGCCACGGATCCCCGCGGCCGGGTATGCACCGGAACCTAACCCTGGAATTAATCCGCCCTAATTGGCCCTTTGCTGCCAGGTCCCTACATGCATGTTTCGCAAGGAGTGTTGCTCATCAGGGGAAACATGGGGAGCCTAGGGGCTGTTCGCTGGCTGGTCCGATCCCTAGATATACAAGGAAAAGAAAGCAATCCAGAAGAACTTGGAGTGAAGACAACTGATACCGGTCTCACTCAGGCATCTAGGCTGGATGTAGCCTGTATGGCACTGATTCGCGCCAGTATTTAAAACCTGTGTCCAAAACGAGGCTTGGGTGACGTACCTCCCAAACGTGGAGCGCTGCGTGTCAGCCGACGCATGCGCAGCAGCATCCAGTCGATGTGAAGAAAACGTCAGGCCCGCGCTACTGAATAAGATAACTTCATAGCGCTCGGTCTCGCCTGATATCGCGAGACTCCAGGTGCGGTTGCTAGGAGACAGGGACGCTTCTCCCGGCAATCGCTCCTACCGCATCTTCTATTGTGGAGACGCGCTCAATAGAGAATGACATTTAATGCAAAAATAGGTAAAAACCTGAAACTAAAGCTAAGTTATCCTCAAATGCTGAACCAGGCCACTAGTGTCAAGGAATGTAGAATCTATCAGAGAGGAGATGGTAGGGTTTAGTTTGTAATTTTAAACAAAACAGCTAAAGCTCGTCTGCTCATTTAGACCTGTAGGGGAGGCTGTTTTTAAGGTGAATATCCAACGTGTTTCTTTTTGGAGTAGGAGACGATCCCAGTCGCCTCCGCGGGCTGGGGGGGCAATTCTCTCAATGCCCATTGCTGTCATACCTTTGGGATTTCCCTGGTGACACTCATGGATATGCCTAGACACCGGGGTATCCCTTTTGTTTGCAATGTCGTTCAAGTGCTCGCCCAGTCTGCGGCGCAGCTCTCTCCTGGTTTTTCCAATATATTCCTGTTTGCACATGCAGGTTATCTTATAGATAACCCCCAGGGTTTTACAATTGATAAAATCCTTGATAGGGAAGGATCGCTGCAGATTTGTGCTGTAGAACGTTTTACCATTCGCCATAATACTGCATGCCACGCATCCTCCACATCTGTAGCACCCTACTGTTTTCTGGTCCAGCCATGTACCCCTGTCAGAGGGTGGGGTATAGTGGCTGTGTACAAGGGAATCTCTGAGGCTGGTGCTCCTTCTGAACGTGATTTGGGGATAGTCGTGAATGACCTCCCTCAGATCTGGGTCAACCATCAGTACCTGCCAATGTTTTTTGAGAATCCCTCTCATGCGATCCGTGCTCCCGTCAAAAGTTGTTATCAGACGGATCTTTTTTTCCTCTACAGTCTTATTTTTAGGTATAAGTAGGTCTACACGATCTGTCGTGATTGCCTTGTGGTATGCTTTCCTCAGAATCTCATCTGGATATCCTCTACTCAGGAACCTTTCTCTTAAGTCATTCGCCTGTCTCCTAAACTCCGTCTTTTCAGAGCAGTTACGCCGTAGGCGCAGATACTGCCCAAATGGAATACCCCTTTTCAGAGGGATGAAATGGCTACTGCTCCAGTGTAGGACGGAGTTTGTGGAGGTAGGTTTACGAAATATAGTTGTTGATAGTTCATCCGGTCCTTTACGTGAGATAGAGATATCCAGGAAAGAGAGGTTCTCTGTACTTGCCTCATAAGCGAACCTGAGGCCAATATCATTGCAATTCAATTTTGCCACATACTCTCCAAAGGATGGTAGGGTGTCATTCCATATTACAAAAATGTCATCGATGTACCAGACCCATAGGCCTATGGGCCCGGTACTCGACGGTAGTGTGTCCGTGAAGACCCTGGTTGCTTCCCACCAGCCCAGGAGCAGGTTAGCATAGGCCGGCGCACAGGAACACCCCATGGCCGTGCCCCTGAGCTGGTGGTACAGCTTGGTGCCAAACAGGAAAAAGTTATGGGTTAAAAGATATTCCAATAACTTTAGAATGAATTTATTATGTGCTGTATACTGGCACCCCCTCATGCTAAGGTAGTATTCCACCGCTCTCAGTCCTGCAGCATGGGGGATGGACGAATACAGCGCCTCAACGTCAACACTACCCAGAACGGCCTGTTGTTCCACACTTATGCCTTCCAGTCTTTTTAAGAGGTCCATAGTGTCCCTCACATATGACGGAAGGGACACTACGAAAGGCATTAGGATTCTTTCAATGTAGATGCCGATATTTTGGCAGATACTCCCAATGCCTGAGACTATAGGTCTCCCTCTTAGGGGGCTGGTCCCCTTATGTACCTTGGGAAGGCTATAGAATGTTGCAACAACAGGGTTCTTGGGATACAGGAAATCAAATTCGTCTTCAGATATAAGTTTTTCGGTTTTGGCCTCTGAGAGAATATTTCTGAGTTCTGATAAATATATCTCAGTGGGGTTAGATAGTAATCTCTCATAGTTATTTTTGTCCTGTAGGATATGTTCACACATCAGTCTGTATCTGTCAGAGTCCAAGATCACCGTGTTGCCCCCCTTGTCCGAGGGCTTCACGGTGATCCCAGAATCATCCTTAAGGGATTTAATTGCTCTCCATTCGTCCCTATTACAATTGGAAATTTCAAGGGATGAGGGAATTTTTTGTAGATCTGCTGAAACTAGTTGCAGGAAGGCGTCAATACATGATACATCGCCCAGAGGGGGCATTTTAGAACTCTTGTTCCTTAGTGTGGTGAATGGACCCTCTCCTAAGGACTCTTTGCCTCCCTCCTGCAAGCTTTCAAGCAGTCTTACATCAAACAGCATATTAGTGGGTATTCCCAATTCCTGACATTGTCTTTTGTCCTTATTCTTAAAGAATTTATGCCATCTCAATTTTCTGGCAAATAGATGCAGGTCTTTAGTCCATGTAAAGGCATCAAAACGACGTGTAGGAACAAAGGACAATTGCTATTGGGTCCTCCTGGAACCTAAAAACGTATGGTTCCAGTTAGTTGTGTCCTAACTTATTATTATTATCTAGTTAAGGGTCATTTTTCTTATAAGTTATCTATTAAAAGTTATATTTTAACTCATTCAATCCTTGCATCAGCCAGTTACTTACCCATAGTGTTGAGCGAACAGTTCGAGCATAGTTCGGGTTGGGGTGTCCGGGACACGGACCCGAACCCAGACATTTTCAAAAAAGTTCGGGTTCGGGTTCGTTGTTCGGCGATTACTTCCCGCTTTCTGAAGGGCTGCACAGCAGCCAATCAGCTAGCGTTTTACTTCTTGCACTAAGAGCCCATCACAGCCATGCCTACTAATGGCATGGCTGTGATTGGCTAAGTGCAGCATGTGACCCAGCCTCTATTTAAGCTGGAGTCACGTAGCGCCGCTCGTCACACTGCTCTGATTAGTGTAGGGAGAGGATGCAGCTTCTGTGAGGGCGAGATTAGGCAGGGAAAAGTCAGCAATAGCACCTAATGAACGGATCGATCTACAGCTGTGAATGATTGAACTTCTGCTAGTTACTTGCTCACTGGTTTTTAGGCTGCACAGAGCGTTTTTCTGTCACTTATTTTCTGGGGTGATCGGCGGCCATTTTGTGACTTGTGGTGCACCAGAAGAAGCTGCCACCAAGTCCATCAATCCATCAATACTAGTTTTTTTTTGCTATATCCTACATCAGGGGCTTGGCTGTGCTAATTGTCACCCCTAGAAACTCAGGATAGCAATTTCTATATTTTATTAAGGGTTAAATACAATTGCCCAAATACCAATCCCCTAAATCTGGTGTTCCAGCTTTGGCTAGCTAAGCATAATACTGTCTGCTGTCTGGCAAAGGATAGATTATTTTATGTGGTGAAATTCAATTGCCAAAATAGCAATACCATAAATCAGTGGTTTCAGCTGTGGCTGGCAAAGTATAATAGTGTCCACCAAAACATATATTTTGTTCTGGGGTGAAATTCAATTGCCAAAATAGCAATACCCTGAATCTGGTATACATTTTAAGTATCGCAGCCTCCGTCACAACCTGCTCTATAAAAATAACACATGACCTAACCCCTAAAAAAAAAAAAAAATACGGTGTCAAAAGCCATTTTTGTCACCTTACATCACAAAAAGTGTAATAGCAAGCGACCAAAATGTCATATGAACCCCAAGATGCAAATCAAACCGCCATCTCATCCCGTAAAAAGTGAGCCCCTACATAATACAGTCGCCCAAAAAAAAAAAAAACTATGGCTTTTAGAATGTGGCGACACTAAAAAATAATTTTTTTCAAAAATGCTTTAGTATGTAAAACTGAAATAAAACCCCCCAAAAAGAAGTAATATTTGGTATTGTCGCGTCTGTAACAACCTGCTCTATAGAAATAGCACACAATCTAACCTGTCAGTTCAACAATGTAAATAACAAAAAGTAAAAACGGTCCCAAAACAACTATTTTTTTGCAAATTTTTCATTTTAATCCATTTTTCCAGTAACAAAGCAAGGGTTAACAGCCAAACAAAACTCAATATTTATTGCCCTGATTCTCTTTTTTGCACAAACATTCCATATGTGGTCGTAAACTGCTGTATGGCCAAACGACAGGGCACAGAAGGAATGGCGGTATTACTATGTATTATAGAAGTAGAGAAATTGAAACTTGGAAAATTGCTAATTTTTCCAAAAAAATTGAAAATTTTGTATGTTTTTATAAATAAAAATTAAATTTTTCAACTTCATCTTACCACTGTCATGAAGTACAATATGTGACGAAAAAACAATCTCAGAATGGCTTGGATAAGAAAAAGCCTTTTAAAGTTATCACCACATAAAGTGACACTGGTCAGATTTGCAAAAAATGGCCGAGTCCTTAGGGTGAAATAGGGCTGAGTCCTTAAGGGGTAAATGGGGAATTTACTTTTACATTCTGCATGTCATCTGACAGTTTATTTTCCTCAGTGAATATAGTGGAGAAAAAAATATTTAATAGTTTTGCTTTCTCCTCGTCACTCTCTGCAACACCCCCCTCATTGCTGTGTAGAGGGCCGACTCCTTCAGATTTATATTTTTTACCATTTATATAATTGAAGAACATTTTAGGGTTAGTTTTACTCTCTTTGGCAATTAATCTCTCGGTCTCTAGTTTGGCAGTTTTTATTAGTTTTTTACATATTCTATTTTTTTCCTTATAGTTTATTAGTGCTTCCTGGCTCCCCTTCTGTTTTAGTGATTTATATGCTTTCTTTTTGTCATTTATTGCCTTCTTTACGGTTCTATTCATTCACATTGGTTTATTATTGTTTCTTAGCCTTTTATTCCTATAAGGTATGTACCTCTCACAATTAGATGTTACAATGCTTTTAAAAATCTCCCATTTTGTGGGACATGACTGTCTTCACTGCGTTCCATGGTATATCTAATGCCTTGGAAATTCTTTTGTACCCTTCTCCTGACTGATAACTTTTAACAATGAGATCCCTCTGATGCTTTGGAAGCTGTCTGTGGACCAGGGCTTTTACTGTGGGATGCGACTAGGAAAATTTCAGGAAAGATCAACTAGAGCTGCTGAATTTTATTAGGGGTTAATCAGAGGCACTTTAAATGATGGCAGGTGTATGCTGACTCCTTTTTAACATGATTTTGAATGTGATTGCTTAATTCTTAACACAGCTACATCCCCAGTTATCCCCCCATCCCCAAGAGGATGTGCATACTTATGCAACCACATTATTTTAGTTTTTTTTGTTTTGTTCCCTCCACTTAAAAGATTTCAGTTTGTTTTTCAAATGAGTGGTACAGTTTATGGGTCACATTAAAGGTGGAAAAAGTTCTGAAATGATTTATCTTTGTCTCATTTTTCAACAGCACAGAAACCTGACATTTTAACAGGGGTGTGTAGACTTTTTATATCCACTGTACATTGTACTACAGCCATTTACTAATAATCTTTTAATAGTAAAGATACGTACATCCCATTAGCCGTTCTGCATTGATTTTACATTGTTTTATTTTTTTTAGGTGTATTAATAGGAAAACAAGAAAAAAATATATGTCATAAGTGCCGTTCGGCGGTGAAGTTACATTTTACTACAGCCATTTACGTGGTGTATTAAATGAAAATATATGTACGTCCCATTAGCTGTTCACGATGAATTGTGATTGTTATATTTCTTTGTTTAGGTGTAGTAATAGGAAAAGAATGTCTTAATTGCCGCTCTGCAGTGAACTGTGATTATTATTATTTTTGTGTTTATTAA